>PJEM01013632.1:0-21022 GCA_004023845.1 Helogale parvula
TGAAATGTTCCCAGACAGGACCAATCTTCTGGAATAGATAAAAAAAAAAAAAAAGAACTTTGATTGATTTGGGTTCATATTTTAGATTTCACTTCAATATCTAATGAAGAGCCTCGATTCAATCTTCCATTATTACAAAAGCATTGAGTTAAATAGTGATGCACTGAGATTATCAAGCTAGTTGGATAGGAGATTCATCTGCTTCACCAGATTAAGTCAGCTAATCCAAGTAGTCAAAACAGAGGCTTTTAGCATACCTTTGAAGCCCACCATTTGGAACACTGAGTTAGTGGTTTTCTATTACCAGTTCACCTCCACAACCCAAAGCAAAATTTTGTGGTTGCTGGTTAAACTGTAACAATGAAAGCTACCTTCCTCCTGTCTAAAAATACCTGGGTACCAGATGTCAACCCATCCCTCTTCCCTCCCACGGACCCAACTCAATGGATGCTGCCATCTCTCTCCTGTACCTTCAGTGGCTCCCTCACTGCTAGATTCTTCCCATCAACATGTAAACCGATGTTCCAACAAATTCCCAATTTAAAAAGAAATTAACACATCTCCTTCCAGCTACCACTCTGTTTTCCCTTCAAAGCCACTTTCTCAAAAGGGTTTATCTTACTACCTTCACTACTTGACTTGCCCTCATGCCCCAGGCCACTCCCTGCCTCGGTCTCTCCTTAACCCAACCTTCTTGGTGTTAAATCCAGTGAAATTTAATAGTGATTTCTTTTATTCAACCGCATAATGGCACCAAGCACTTGTGTCATCTTGAAGTGTTCTTCCCCTCCCCTCTGCATTTAAGGAACATGCTCTGTCCAAATCCTGATCTCTCACTCTCCCAGTCTCCACCACTCCCACATCCTGAGTTATTTCTGAAAAACAACAATTCCCAAAAGCATATACCCCAACCCAGAGACCTCTCCAGATGTCCTCTCTTGACAATAAGTACAACCCATCCAAATCTAAACACATCACTCTCCTCCTCCACCCTGCTTTGACCCTTATGTCAATGAATGGCATCACCCCCTACACCCAGCTACCCATGTAGGAAATCCAGTTCCAAGCATCCCCCCAATCCCCACATCCAACCAATCACAAATTACCATAGACTGTACTTCTCAGACACCCTGTGATCCATCTACTTCTCACCACCCTATCTACCACCACCTTGGTCCATCTGCTGTCATCTCTAACCTGCTTATCTCCTGTCACCAACTAATCCATCTTCTACAATGCAGTAAGAGTAATCACTGTAAAACCCACACCAGATAATGCCACTCCACTGCTTAAAATCCTCCAAGGGCCATCAGGAAAATGCAAATCAATATTATAATGTACTACCATTTCATACCCACTAGAATGGCTATAATAAGAAAGACAGATAAAGAGAAATGTTTGGTAGGATGTGGAGACTTTGGACCCCTCTGCTGATGGAACACACTGCTAGTGGTATTCTAGTGCAGGAAAACAGTCTGGTGATTCCTCAAATTGTTAAACACAAAGTCAATACCCCAGCAATTCCATTCCTAAATACATACCCAAGAGAAATTATAACAAACATCCACACAAAAACTCGTATGCAAATGACCATAGCAGCATTATTCATTATAGACAAAAAGTAGAAACAACCGAAATGTCCATCAATGGAATATTATTCAGCAATAAAAAGGAGTGAAGTACTGATAAATGCTACAGGATGAGCTCTGAAAACTTACACCAGTGAAAGATGCCAAAAGACCACATATTATATGGTTATATTTCAGTTATATGAAAAGTCCCCAGCAGACAAATCCACAGAGACAGAAAACATATTGGTATTTACATAGGGCTAGGGGTGAGTTGAGAGGAAATGAGGAATGACTATTAACAAGTACAGGATTTCTTTTAGGATGAAAATGTTCTAAAATTGATCATGATGATTGAACAACTATATGGCATTGCACTGTATACTTTAAATAAGTAAACTGTATGGTATATGCATTATATCTCAATAAAACTATTATTAAAGAGAGGGAAGGAAGGGGAGAGAGAGAGAGATTTACCAACCAATTACAATATATGAACCTTCTTTAGATCCTGAATTGAACAAAGTGAAGAAAATTTGATTCTGACTCGTGTTTATTAATATTAAAATTAGAGAATGACAATCAAACTTTTGGAATGAAAAAAAACCCTACAAGAGCCATCATTTGCCCCCTAATTAATTGGAACTCCTAGAGACAGGTACCAGACCCCTAAGAGCTAAGCCCTGAGTCTCTTGGCAGCCATTTCCCACCACTGTATACTCCCAAGCCCTCCTTATCAGTCCCACCTGTAAACTTTTTTTCAGCCACAATGATCTTTTTAGAAATTCTTTGCAAGTGTCATGCTATGTTAATTTCTCAAATCAATAGAGATATCAACTAGGCCAACCAGTGATTATATCCAATAAGACTAAAAGCCCCAGGCCACACTGTTAGGGACAGAATTGGAAATAGAGCAGGGCTTCTTAATCCTACTACAACTCCATTTCCATTGTTTGCTTACTTAAATATCACACAATTCAGAGATATTAACTTGATATTTACTATCATGAATTTTCTCAAAAAATATCATCACTTTGGAGACTATTTGAAACCATTTACTTTCAGGAATTAGCAGCCTGATGTTGTAAGACAAATATGTTAAAAAAAAAAATGAATCAGACAGAATTGGGCTTAAATCTCAACTCAAACACCTTGTTTACCATGTGACCTTGTGAAAGGCACTAAACACACTGAGCTTGTTTTCCCATCATAATATGGAGATAATGAAGAATGGAGACAATTTCAGTAAAAAGCATAGCACATCTCTAAGCACATAGTAGGCATTCCATCAATGATAGCATTCTGAGTAATTCCTTTGTTACTTACCATAATGCACTGGGAAAAAATGCAAAAAAAAATCTATTTTGATCTAATATATAAACAATCTCCTAATTTTATAAAGAACTAAGTTTACTGATACAGAACCAGAAGAAAATAAGTACAACTGCATTACTGGAAAATTCCACTCCATCACCATTAATCAATAGAAATCCATCAGTGGGGTGCCTGGGTGGCTTAGTTGGTTAGCCTCCAGCTCTTGACATCAGCTCAGATCATGATCTCAAGGTTCACGGGTTTGAGTCCCACATCAGGTGATCAGCATCTGCTGACAGTGCAGAACCTGGTTGGGATTTTCCCTCTTTCTCTGCCCCCACCCATTCACATATGCATGCCTAGGGCAGGGACGGGAAAGGGTGCGCACATGCTGTCTCTCTCCCTCTCCCTCTCTCAAAATAAACACTTTAAAAATATCCATCAGCATTCATGTTCCCACAGTGAAGGGTAGTAGAAAAAGAATATATTTGTCTTATTGGAAACTATTTCCCAGACACCATGCTAGTACCGTATATTGATGTTTCGGGGGGAGGAAGACTAACGGGTTATCTTTTTTACTTATTTTTAATTATTTTTCATTTTGAAAATTTTTAAACCTACAGAAATGTTGAAACAACAATACACTGCATGCTTATATACTCCTCACCCAGGTTCATCATCTATTAACATCTTGACAAATCTCTCTCTCACATGCACACACACATATACATACACAAGTTTGCCTTTTGCTACACTATACAAAAGTGGGCTTTAGACATGAAAAAAATTTCACCCTAATTACTTTAACGAGCATCCTTCAAGAACAAGGATTTTCTCCTGCCTAACCATGCCTCCTAAAAAAGTGAACATTAATTCAATATTATCACCCAACATAAAGCCCATACTCAAACTTCCCCACTTGTTTCACAAATGTCCTTTATTTTGTTTGTTTTGTTCCAGAATCCAACCAAGTTCCACTCACTGCAGTTGGCTGGCATTTCTCCTTAGGCTCCCCTAATCTGAAACAGTTTCTGTACTTCCCTCTCTTCTTTATGACATTAAATCATTTAAGGGGTCCAGACAAATTCTGCAGAAGTCAGGAACCACCCATTCCATCACATCAGGACTCTCACTGTTTAGGATGCCAAACTTGACCATTTATTTAGCTAATGTGTTGAGAGCCAATCTTTCCTTTTCAAAGGTACATCTTTCTCTTAAGTAATCTGTGGAGTGATACATAGAGAACATGAGAATACTCTGTTCTTCGCCATCAACAACCTATCTCCCAACAGTTTTAGCATCCATGAATCCATAATTACACTGGTGTTACAAGCTGATGGTTTTTTTAACACCGTAATTCCTTGTGTTTTTCTTACCTAACCTTCCTCTCCAAAGCAGAGCTTTTCCCTACTTCTACCTGCCTGACTCTCTCATCATTGTGCATTCATAAGTTTTTTAAATTTCACGATGTTATGATCCATAATCATCAACATTCTTTTTGCTGCTGCAATGGTTCCAAGTTTGGCTAATAAGAGTCTCTTTCAACTGGTCCGTTGACCTGATCTCTTCAGTCTTTCAGTGCCTCGTTGCTTCTGGCACAGTCAAATATCTCAGGCTCAAAATTTCTCCAATGGTTTCTTCCATTAAAATATGGAATTTAGAAGTCAAGATCTGGGTATTGGAGATGCTCATTATTAGTAGCATGACATAGCTTCTAGGCTTTTATAGTAAAGACAGCTAGGGGGTGTGTGTGTGTGTGTGTGTGTGTGTGTGTGTGTGTGTATGAAACATTAGCTCATACTGATACTTCGACTCAAAACTAATAACCATGAGATCCTTCCTTACATTCCCCCTTTTCCATATTTATGCCCCACCTTCATCTGCAGTAAAAATTCTGGTTTCAACACATCATTATATGTACTCATTTGCTCTCTTGTAAATAGGAACAAAATACATTCTGAATTCCACCACCAATATCTCTACTAACACAAGTCTACTAAAAAAAAAAAATAAATAAAAAAAATAAAACCTTCAGGGCACCTGGGTGGTTCAGTTGGTTAAGCGTCGAACTCTTGATTTTGGCTCAGGTCATGATCTCAGGGGTTCGTGGGATCAAGCCCTATGTCAGGCTCTGGACTCTGAGGTTACTGCTGTAAACTTATTTTATCTTCCTCTCAAAATAAATAAATAAACTTAAGAAAAAAACTTCAATGTTTTTTATACCTCTTTTTGTCATTAGATTATATCCAGTATGGGTATAATTTTTTAAATACAGGACCTTTTGTCAAGCTTAAAATAAAAAGACCTTTTTAATGATTCTGTTAATCAAAAATTAGCTTGTTCCCTCCAATATGAATTTAAGATAATACCAATACATGTTAATATAAGAATCAAACTCTTTCTAGTAAAATTAGCCTTCATACTATGCTTTACAGTACCTATGGTATTTAATAGTGTTAGCTCTTGTGAATCAGTATTGCACAGCATTTAAAAACCATGGTCCCAATTTCCATAGAAACAATAGATCACTATTTCCAAGAAAAAAAATTAAACTATTTTCAATACATAAGTAATTTTCTTAAGATGACCTTCCAACAATTAATAGGTTTGACTGATGTTTTACATTATATAACAAGAAACAAGTGAAATTGTTCTATTTAAAATAGCATTTATTGTTTCTATAAAACATAAATATGGCCTTGAGACTTACATCTCATTGAAGCAGATTTCGCTAGTGTCTTGTTAGCTTAGTGCTTTTAATTGGGTGATCACATCTGCTATAACCTTGGTAAGATGGCTAATCTTCCGCAAGACCTGAAAGCAAGCGTCCTCATTTTTTAAAATATAATTTATTGTTAAATTGGTTTCCATACAACACACAGTGCTCATCCCAACAAGTGCCCTCCTCAATGCCCATCACCCACTTTCCCTTCTCCACCACCCCCCATCAACCCTCAGTTTGTTCTCAGTATTTAAGAGTCTCTTATGGTTTGCTTCCCTCTCTCTCTGTAACTTTTTTCCCCTTCCCTTCCCCCATGATCTCCTGTTAAGTTTCTCAAGATCCACATATGAGTGAAAATATATGATATCTGTCCTTCTCTGTCTGACTTATTTCACTTAGCATAATACCACATGGTTCCATCCACGTTGCTACAAATGGCCAGATTTCATTTTTTCTCATCGCCAAGTATTCTGTTGTGTATAGAAACCACATCTTCTTGATCCATTCATCAGTTGATGGACATTTATGCTTTTTCCATGATTCGGCTATAATCGAAAGTGCTGCTATAAACATTGGGATACATGTGCCCCTATGCATCAGCACTTCTGTATCCCTTGGGTAAATTCCTTACAGTGCTATTGCTGGGTCATAGGGGAGTGTTAATTTTCTGAGGCTGCACCAGTTTGCATTCCCACCAACAGTGTAAGAAGGTGCCCATTTCTCCACATCCTCACCAGCATCTATAGTCACCTGATTTGTTCATTTTACCTACTCTGACTGGCATGAGATGGTATCTCAGTGTGGTTTTGATTTGTATTTTCCTGATGATGAGTGATGGTGAGCATCGTTTCACGTGTCTGTTAGCCATCTGGATGTCGTCTTTGGAAAGGTGTCTATTCATGTCTTCTACCCATTTCTTCACTGGATTGTTTTTCAGTGTAGAATTTGGTGAGTTCCTTATAGATTTTTGATACTAGCCCTTTATCCAATATGTCATTTGCAACTATCTTTTCCCATTCCATCGGCTGCCTATTAGTTTTGTTGATTGTTTCCTTTGCAGTATAGAGGCTTTATATCTTGATGAGGTCTCAACAGTTCATCTTTGCTTTTGATTCCCTTGCCTTTGGAGATGTGTCGAGTAAGAACTTGCTGCAGCTGAGGTCAAAGAGGTTGTTTCCTGCTTTCTCCTTTAGGATATTGATGGTTTCCTGTCTCACACTCAGGTCCTTTATCCATTTTAAGTTTATTTTGGTGTATGGTGTAAGAAAGTGAGATATCTAGTTTCATTCTTCTACATGTTACTGTCCAGTTCTCCCAGCACCATTTGTTAAAGAGGGGGTCTTTTTTCCATTGGATACTCTTTCCTGCTTTGTCCAAGATTAGTTGTCCATACATTTGTGGGTCCAATTCTGGGTTTTCTATTCTATTCCATTGGTCTATGGCCACCCATACAGATTTAATTAATAAGTATGTTTTAACCATTTCTTATCCCTCAAGAAAATAAGGTCTTACTATCCCTTGCATCCTACTTTCAATAGATAAAACCTACATTATGTGTTGAGGATACCAGACTAGTATTTCCTCTCCTCCATGATTATCCCTAAAAGTATAGACTGAGTGCTTTTGACTTAAACTTAGATGATCGGGCATTGACTACTCACATGAAAATGGCCAAAATACCATTGTTGTGTTTCTTTCTCATCTCAGTAATCTTCAATTAAGTCAACAAGAAGCATCCTAAAACCCTGATCCTAAATAAAAATGAATTTTAGAATGAAGTTGAGAAAACAAGATTCAAAACTAATTTCACGTCCTCGTTGTCAAATTTCTTCTAAATCTGTTTCACGTGCTTCTTCCAGAAGAATATTTAGCAACACCGTAGCACACTCCTCACTATGGAAAAGCAGCCAATGCATATAATATGCTTTTCTGACGGTCAGTAATATCTCCACTTGAGCTATCAACTGCTGTCACTTTGGGAAGTAACCAGTATCAAAACCTAACTTTTAGTCCAAAATGATCATCCCTAGATCTCTATTCCTACTGTTGATCTTATGCCTTAAAAAGAGAAGACGAGGGTCACCTGGGTAGACCCAGTCAGTTAGGTGTCCGGCTTGTGCTCAGGTCATGATCTTGCCGTTTGGGAGCTGGAGTCCCACATCGGGCTCTGTGCTGACAGCTCAGAGCCTGGAGCCTGCTTCAGATTCTATGTCTCCCTCTATCTATCCCTCCCCCACTTATGCTCTGTCTCTCTCTGTCTCTCAAAAATAAATAAACACTGAAAAAAATTAAAAAGAGAAAAAGAGACTAGAAGGCTAGAGGAGAAGAAAGATGCTGGTGTGAGCATTCTCTAAGGGTAAACAATAAAAGTGAGGGGGTAAAAATAGCCTGGGTGTATGAAGACATGAAAAGGGAATATGTATGCAATGGACAGACAAGATTAATTATTAGGAGGGAAATGGGAGTGAAGGGGCACCTAGGTGGGTCAGTCAGAAAGCGTCTGACTTTGGCTCCGGTCATGATCTCACAGTTCATGAGTCTGATGACTGCACTGGCTCTCTGCTATCAGCACAGAGCCCAGCTACGAATCTCCCCCGCCCCTCCCCCTCAAAATGAATAAACATTAAAAAAAAAAAAAGAAAAAGAAGGGAAATAAAGGTGGGAGACAGGGAGGAAAGATGATTCCATTAGAAGAAAGCCTACTTGCCTTCTTTCCTCACCTCATTGCTCATCAGTGCTTCCAAACCAGACAAGAGTCTGGCCACACCAACTTCCCAGGCTTCTGCTTTCTGACGTTCTGAATAAACTCTTCCACTCACTTTTTTAAATTGTGGTAAAATGCACATAACATAGAACTTACATCGTTACCATTTTTAAGTGTGCAGAAGTGGCATTAAGTACATTCACACTGTTGTGAAACCATCACAACCATTCATCTCCAGAACTTTTTCTTCTTTCCAAATTGTAACTGTCCCCCGTAAACAATAACCCCCCATTCCTGTTCCTCCCAGCCCCTAGCAACCAACATTCTACTTTCTGCTTCTTTTAATTGGACTACTCTAGGTAGCTCATATAAGTGGGTCTTAGAGTATTTATCCTTTTGTGACTGGCTTATTTCACTTAACATAATGTCCTCAAGTTTCTTTCATGTTGTAGCCTGTGTCAGACTTTCCTTCTTTTTAAGGTTGAATAATATTCCACTCTGTGTACAGACCACATTTTTTAAGTAAACTTATATTGAGAGAGAGAAAAAGAGACAGAGTGGGAGGAGCAGAGAGAGAGAGGGAAGGAGAGAAAGAGAATCCCAGGCAGGCTCTGCACTACCAGCATAAAGCCCTATGTGGGGCTTGAACCCACGAACCACAAGATCATGACCTGAGCCGAACCCAAGAGTTGGATGCTTAACTGACTGAGCCACCCAACCGCCCCAGACCACACTTTTTCATTCATTCATGCATCGGTGGACATCTGGGTTGTTTCCACCTTTTGGTTATTGTGAATAATGCTGTTACAAACACAGGTGTTCAGGCTCCTCCACTCATTTCTAACAACCTCCTTCAAAATTTACATACAGCATTACTTCTTTAAAATTATACTTTCAGAGGTGCCTGAGTGGCTGAATAGGCTGAGCATCCAACTCTTGATTTAGGCTCAAGTCATGATCCCAGGGTTGTGGGATTGAGCCCCATGTCGGACTCCATGCTGAGCAAGGAGCCTGCTTAAGATTGTCTCTCTCTCCCTTTGCCTCTCTCCCCAACTCATGTGCTCTCTCTCTAAAATACATATACATATATTTTTTAAATAGATACTTATGTCCTCAGCAGGAGATTTACAGAATCTGAAAAATTGAAGAGAAAGATTTATTTGAATGATTCCCCAATCTACCCAGATACCCAATCACTCTTTAGCCAATGTTTCTAAATGTCTAGTCTGAAATAAGTTTGCCCCAGGATTCTTTACAGCCTTATGATTCAAATCCAGTGACTCATCTTCCTGTCAAGAAGATGAGAAATTGAGCAAGAAGAAATCGACACACACTCATTCTTGGTCTTAAAAATACCTCTGTATTACACCTCCCCTCTGAGTCATAAAAACAAACTCCTTTTCTAATAGATTTTACATCTGACATATTTATTCTTTTATGACTCAATCCAATTTTATTTATTTATATACACATAATATGCATATGTGTTTATATATGTGTATATCTTATTTTTATACACACACATATATACATTTATTTACACACACAGACTTCTATTCTTCATCTATCCTTTTCAAACTGAAGTCCAATCTGCTGAATTTTCAAAGGGATTTCCACTTCAATACACAAAAAATACACTCACAACTTAACTGCACATAATAAAATTGCCAGTGCAGTTAAGTGAGCCATGTTTCAGAGTAGAGGTATGTACATATTTTTTTAAAAGAACTATTTTAGAAGCACTCCCCACTTCCCTTTTGAATGAAACACAGTCTCTCAATGAATTGGTCATAAGAAACAAAGGAAATAAGGGTCAAGTGATGAGACACCAAGGTTGTAAAGTTGTGTTACACATTTTAAGTCAGATTAAAAGGCCAGGTAACCTTTATAAATAACCTTGTCCTTGAGTTCAGGTTGAACATAGCTTTCTGGCCAAGCAGCATATTCAGAATAGGAAATAAGATTGACAGAGGCACCTGCGTGGCTCTCAGTTGGTTAAGCATCTGACTTTGGCTCAGGTCATGATCTCCCAGTTCATGAGTTCAATCCCTGCGTTGGGCCCTGTGCTGACAGCTCAGAGTCTGGAGCCTGCTTTGGATTCTCTATCTCACTCTTGCTCTCTGCCCAACCCCCACCTGTGCTCTCTTTCTATCAAAAATAAATAAATAAACATAAAACAAAAAAAGACAGAAGGTTGATAGATTCTTTTACCCAGCCTAACTTTTCTCCCCATTGCGTTTCTCCAGTGACTCTTAAGCTCTAGCCAAACTTGTGTCCTGACTCCATGCAAAACCTCTAATCCCCTCCTTCTGCTAGAATGTTCTCCACCCGCAATCTCTTCCTGGCTGATCCTTTCCATCCACTACGCTTCCATGAGACCCTTCCTGATACCCTCATAGGCAGCAAGATTCCTCCCTGCTCTAATCTTCCTCATTATGGCCCCCAACTGGAACAAAGGAAATGTGATGGATTTCCATCATGTCTTGTCCCCCTGGCCCTCCAAGCACACCAGTGTCCATGCTGCCTTGCACTCCCTGAAATCACCCGCACCAGTGTGTTCTGGCAGCTGCATGAACCTGTCCATTCCACGCCTTCCCTACCTATAAAATGAAGGGATCAGAGCCTGAGCCTCCCACTCCACAGGCTCCTGGGATAGCTGAGACGATGCTCTAAAGAAACACAGCTGACAGCACAGTGCAGGGAAGAGACGATGCAGGAGCTGAAGAGAAGAGAGCTGTGTTTCAAAATCCTGCGCGCTTTTTATGTGGCCGCTTCAGAACAGCAGAGAAAATAGGCTGGCTTTTTTGATATAAGTCAAATTACCACGTCAGACACCAAAACAAACTCACAGATATCTGTCAATCAAATGAGGCCATAATTGCTATGTGAGGCGGCTTTTTTCGTTGTTTGTTTCTGGAGATTTGAGGTCATATATTAACACATTAATTGAAATTTTGGTCATAATTAACATGTATTAAGCTGTTGATTACATGGTTGCATTTTGAAATTTTTAATTGGTTTGTTTCAATTGATAAAAGGTAATTTGTTTGGGGGATGATGTTTAGAATTATGTATTTAATTATCATTGAATAGATAATTAATATAGTGTAGCAATAGTAAACAATGATGGTGGTAATTATCATTGAAGTGCACATATTTGTACAAATATGACAGACTGATTTTTCTCTCTAAAGTTGCTCTGGTCTTTGCTCTGAGCTGGTCACACTGTTTCACTTCCTTCACAGATGTAATTAACAACATCTCTGTGTCAGCCACTTGCTTCATCTGACAAGAGCCATAAGGACAAAGGATATCCTAAAAGCCACATCGAGCTCCATTTTTCCCTCTTTGCAGATTGCTCACAGAGAGAGCTCCTCTGCATTTTTAGTCAGCTCAAGGCATTCCCTCGGTATTAAATTGGACCTTTTTATAAAAGCATTCCTGTATCATTAGGGTGCTCTTTACCCCAGCCCAGCAGAGTAATCATAATCCAAGAGTGGTAAAGCCTCCCATAGTGGTTTAAGTACATCTACTAGAAAATCATAGCACCTCACCAATGGACTGAGTTATCAAAACTTATAAATTGATTGAAGAAGGTGGCAAAAACCTCAGTGCTTTTTTTAAAACTCTTCTCCTTACAAAAAGAAAAAGAAAAAAGAAAAGAAAAACAACAACAACAACAAAAACTCATAAGAAGTAATCATGGATAATATGGGCTCAGTTTTAAAGTGCTGCAGTAACAAAATTGCTGTTATAGATGAGGTGTCCTATACCCACTGGCTTCCAGAAACACCTGGTATGTCCCAGCAAACATAGTGGCCTGGGGCTCCTCCAAATTGTGGGCACAGAAGAGGCTGTTCCTGTGTCTTGCAAAGGGCACCCAGATGCTGCCAGGGAAAAAGGCCCTGTGCTTGCCCTTCTGGGACCTCTTCTCTGCTTTCGTTGCTCCTGTCTCTCAGCCCAGGGTGGGAACTTAAACGGCAGCTGTGGTGGAGGAAAGAAGTGACTCCATCAACAAATGTGGATGTCTCCACTCCCCACCCTCTTCGAGCACAGGAAGAAGTGGCCTGCCCTCTCCACGGCCACAGCACCCTGGGTGGCCCATAACCCATATTTTAGAGACACCCCCACCCCAATCCAGAATTCACGGTCTTCACAAGATAAAAATAAAATGAATGAACAAACATAAGTAAATTCCTAGTTTAATAAACTTAAAGATTGGAGAATAAGAATATGACTGGCCAGACTACTGAGTGAACCACAGAAGAAGCCAGGGGGGCCAGGGAGAAGATGCCATAACTCCTTCTTCATTATATGAAAAGGAATTAGTCCTGGAGATCAATGTTATCATCTGAAAGTCAAGATGACAAAACTAAACTATAACATTTGACCTTACTTTAAAATGTATTTCTAACTATTTTCCAAATCTCTTATTCAGCAGTCATCTGGCTTAAGGAAAAGCCAGTTTAACAGAAAGGCATTTTACTGGCCTTAAGTGACACAAGCTGCACAAATATGATCTCACTTGGGTCACAACACTCCTGTGAAGTAAGCGGAGCAGGGATTACTATCCCACCTCTGTGGGATATGGAAATTGAGGCTGAATGATCTGCCGGCAGCCACACACCCAAGATGTGATGACGCCAACCTCAGCACTGCTGACGAATGCCATTTCTCATGACACAGATATCACAACACCCATGCTATGGCATGAGTGTTTGCATTTCCCCCCCCCCCCAAAAAAAAACACATTTGAAGCCCTAGCCCCCAATGTGATGGTATTAGTTGGTGGGGCTCTGGGAGATGATCAGGTTTAGATGAAGTGATGTGATAGGGTCCCCTTGATGGGATTAGCACCCTTTCAGGAAAAGGAAGAGACCAGAGTTCTCACCACCATGTGAGGACACAGAAGGTGGCCATTTGTGAACCAGAAGGGGGCTCTCACCAGGAACCAGACCATGGCAGCCCCTTGATCTTGGACTTTCCCAGCCTTCACAAGGGAGAGAAATTAATGTCAGTTGTTTAAGTAACCCAGTTTGTGTTATTTTGTTCCAGTAGCCCAAGATGTCTAAGATAACCAGCTTTTTGACTAAATAAATCAAAGCCAAACTAATATCCCTTCTAGTAATATTTCCTAATTGTTAGTCATTTCACCACCATGGTTCATGTTTTTGCCAGTTGTAATATTATTTACATAGTATCTTTCATGTAAACCAATGGTTAGATGTATATTCACTTATTTTCTAAAGAGATACCACCATCGTAAATGGAAATCCAAGTATCACTGTCCACAAACAGAAGGTAACTGCATAATAAATACTAAACAATGTCCTTAAAATTTAGCCTACCAGAAGGCTTCCTCTCTCTTTGTAAAAAAAAAAAAAAAAAAGAGAGAGAGAGAAAGAGATTTTCAAGTAATAGAGAGGTGTTGATGGGGCAGCTAAGGTGAGACCTCCTTTCACTGAGCAGAAGGACTAGGAGACCTGGGCATCTAGACCAGGCAAAGAGAAATCGATGTAAACAGAATTTACACCAGCTAATGCATTCATGATTACCTGCTCCCTTACTCCTCACACACGCAGTCCTTTCTCTAAGACTCACTCTTAGTCTTTCTGCTTCTCCACTTCTGCTTTTCCTTAACTGCCTCTCCTCATCTTAACAAATTATAATCAAACTAAAGATCTAGAACTTGTTATTTTTAAAAATACAATTAAATTCCTTATTCTTAATTTTAAATTGTTCATTTCTGAAAAAAAAAAAACAAACTCTTCAGCCCCAACCCCAATATTAAAATACAGTGAATTTGGGGATGCCTGGATGGTTCAGTTGGTTAAGTGTCCAACTCTTGATTTCGGCTCATATCATGATCTTAGGGTCATGGGATTGAGCTTTGCGTCGGGCCCCGTGCTGAGCATGGGGCCTGCTTAAGATTCTCTCTCCCTCTGCCCCTTCAGTGCTCTCTCTCTCTCTCTCTCTCTCTCTCTAAAACAAAATACAAAATAGGATAAATTTCTTTAGGTGATAAATTTTTAATGGATCAGAAGCCACCTTATCTAAGAAGGTTCATCCTATCCCTGTGTTCCCAGAAATAGAATATTATCTATATAACCCCTATTCTAAGAAGAACTTCCCTTTCTAGCTTCATGGCATAAAATCAAATACACTACAGAACTGAAAAGATTCATTTCTGTCCATTCCCACCCTAGTTCTTGGCTTACCTGGGCTTAGAGCTGATGTTGCCCTAGGATCATTCATGCAGTCCTTTCAGGTACCCTCTACAGCAGCATCCTTGGTGAAGTAACTTGGCAATGGGCTTAGATGGTTGGGCACTTGGCAGCATGTTTCAGATGATGAAAAAACTTACTTCCTTTTCCAGCCCCTCCAGCTGGACAGCTGTGGGGGTCCAGGATTCTCTGCCCCACCCCTGTGGCTCCTCAAAGCCCCAAAACAGCAAACTCCCAGCAGGGACAATCCCAAAAGACAAAGCCTTGTTCAGTTTGTTTCCCTGTCTCTGACACATAGGGCTGGCCCCAAACACTGAGTAATCGAACCCTCCAGGCACACATGCTTCCTTGTCCTTGAGCCTGCAGCCACCTTGCATCTGAGGGTGCCTCCCTTCACATACACTCTAGCATCAGTGACCACACCATTTATATTTACTACTCTGTAGAGCCAGGAATCAGAGTGTGGTAGCCAGGCTCCAGAATGCCACTCTGTGGGCCTGGGTTCTCATACCCTCCCGCATTCCCTCCCTGACCCTGTATCACCCTGCTCTGTGTGACCGAGGAGTTATGTCACTCCCTAGGCTTTCACAAAAGATATTGACTTCTGTTTCACCCTCTCACTTGCCCGATTTGTGGTAATTCACTCCAGGGGAGCCAGCTGCCATATTGTGAGGATACTCAGACAGTCAACAGCGAGATCCACATCGTGAGGGTCTGGGCCCTCCTGCCAACAGCCAGGTGAGTGAGCCATTGTAGAAGCAGGTTGTCCAAAGCTCCTGTATGCAGACCCCCAAGCCTCTGTGACCTACCTCAGAAAACTGGGATCACTGCCACGTTTCCAACTCTTTACCAGACATCTGCTTGTGGATGGACCACTGGCCCCTTAAGTCCAGCATGTGCAAAACTACACATCATTTCTTGCACACCTACCCATCTCTGCATCTCCACTCCTCCTCTGCTCTCGCTCCTCCATCCTCCCTGAAACACAGTCTGGAAAACCAACTCAGAGCCTCTCCCATTAGCCCCACATCCGGGTAGTCACGGGGTCCTACTTCTGCTTCCCTAGCATCTCTTTTATTTCTCTTCCATTCTCACTACAACCTCTCCCCATTGGCACCAGTGAGGGCCACTTTACCTCTCCATTGGTAACCCGAAATAGCCTCAGCTGGCATCCCAACTTTCAGAAACCATCCTCCATATGTCTGCAAGCAGCTTTTTAAAAAGTCTAAATGTGCATGCCCCTACTTTCAAACTTACAATGGTTCCTTTTGGCTGGGAGAAGCACAATCCTTGCGGCATGACCTTCGAGAGTCTCTAAGGTAAAGCTCACCTATCCTTCCATCCTGCACTCCCACTGCCTCCCCTACCTACTGCATGCTGCAGCCCAGGGGCACCTGACACAGCATGGTCACCTGAGGACCTGTCACAGAAGGCCCAAGCTTCTGATCTCATTGGTCCGAGGTGGGAACGAGGCAGCAGTATGATTCACATTCCATACAACTGATCCACTTAAAGTATATAATTCAGTGGTTTTTCTCAGCATATCCAGAGTTGTGGAGCCATCACCACATCCAATTGTAGGACATTTTTCATCACCCCAAGAGGAACCTTCATACCCATTAACAGCTCCCCTGCCCTATGCGGCTACTAAACTCCTTGTTGTCTCTATAGATTTCAGGCACCAGGCTTTTTGTTTAAGTTTACTTATTTATTTTGGGGCAGGGGGTGAGTATGAGCTGGGGAGGAGCAGAGAAAGGGAGAGAAAGAATCCCAAGCAGGCTCCATGCTGTCGGTACAGAGCCCAATGCAGGGCTCAAACCCACAAACCGTGAGATCACGAGTGGAGCTGAAATCAAGAGTTGGTTGCTTAACCAACTGCGCCCCAGGCACCAGGTATTTTTATTACCAGATAGGCAATGGCAAAGGATAGCCAGGGGTGATTAGCTCTGACCCAGCCAGAGCCCTAACTAGTTTAGTTCCGAGCTTTGGCTTCTATGTTTTTCATGCTGCTTGGGATGTTTTTCTTCCATTTCCAAGTTTAAATTCTCCTTGCACTTTGAATACAACTTCCTCCATTAAGCCTTCACCAATCCCACCTCTTCCTCAATTTGCCATCGCACCGTCTGAACAACAGTATAGCAAAGCAAACATCGTCTCTTCCTCCACCGTCCCACTATCCTTTGCTCTACCAGAGCTACGTGGGCATATGTGTTCTCTGGCAGTCTATACCACACATTCCTGAACTGCAGGAAGCATCACTAATCCACCTCTGAATCCCCACAATGACCGCAATACAGTGTCTTCTGCTTAGTAAGTTCTGAAAATAGATGTTCCAAATAAACAAAAATAGGATCTGTCTACAAATTTTCTCCATTGTTACAAGATTTCAAATTGGAGGACACCCTCGTCTCACCCCTTCCACACTAAATCTTCATGTTTCGCCTCTAATAACAATAATGATGAAACAAAGGTATGGAATAACCTTTCAAGTTGCTAACATTGCTAAAACCTTTATATACATACGCATGCATACGCACCCCCTACGTGGGTGGGTGCATGTGCGTGTGTGTGCGCATGTGTGTGTATTTATAATTTTTAAATTTCCATCACAGTGAGCAGGGACAGTTATAATAAAACACATATAATTATCAACCTAACATCATCTGAGACACCACTCCATAAAACATTTCAGGGGAACTTTTCTTTAAATGAAGGATTTGGAAAATGAACAGGCCACGCGTTCACATCCTCAGAAGGCGTAAACGGCAGAAGTACAACAAGGGCACTCACCCTGCAGATGGGGTGATCATAAGCATGCGTCTTCAGAGGGTGAGTGCGTGGGGGATGTGGCGGTATGAAATGAATTATGCAGGCAGCAAGCAAAATAAAAAATCAAGACAGTGCATTCTTCAGCTGAAACGTAGGCTTAAGATCGAGATGCTGCCTTCAAATGCATTAAATACACTTGAAAATCACATGCAGTAATTTCACAAAGAACCTTATCTAACCCAAATGTCTTATTTCATCCTTGATCAGCTGGCCTTTTTTCTCCAACACGATATTCTTCACATTAATTATTTTGTTCTCGTTGTTTGTTTTAAATAAGGAAAAAGCCCATCAGGTATAGAACAGGGGCTCCTTTCGGACCTTTCTTCCCTCATACCATAGATGCCCAGCCTCTGTCACTTGAGTTTTGACTCAGCTCCGTCAGTGAAAAATTAGACTTCATTTCAGTATGCTAATAGCAATCTCTCCAAAACAATGTAATCAAGGCCTCATGTGCACCTATAATTTCATCCTTGACATAAGCCTGACAGCTATTTATTGTCTGAAAGGAAAGAGGGGGGAAGGGAAAGGGGGAGGGGACTTCTATATGGCCCCCTCCCCCAAAACAAACCCAGCAGCTTTATGTTTGAAGGCAGAGTCTTTGCGAAGTCCACACAAATGGCAATAATCACGGGGTTTACATGTGTCTTGTCTTAAGCAATCAAGGCAGAGGGTTAACAGAGAAGCACATTCAGATGCGCCAATTCCCAAACTGCCCACCTCTGATGAGCCAGCTGTGAGCCGCAATTGTCACATTATAATTTAGGCAAAGGGAAAAAAAAGGCATCAGAATACACACTGGATCAACATAATTATTCACAGCAGGATGCTGCAGAATTAATTTAGCCAATCAGAATTATACTTGGGGGTTGGGCACATTGCAGAGATGAAGAAGAGAAAGCAGGGAGTGGAAGGAGGGGGGCAGTGAGATGAGAGGGGGAGGGGAGTGCTGTTTTCAACACCTCACTAATATTTGGGTAATCCAATCTGGAATATATTTTGAATATATTGAATAGCACAATGTTGTTTCTTTTTCATTTATTTACAAACACCTATACAGCACTAACAATGAATGTGCCTTTCACTAGTCTGAGCACGTCAGGAATATTGGCTTATTTAATCCTCAAGGCCATGAGGTAGGTACTATTATTATCCTTGCTTTACATACAGAAGCTCAGAGAGGTTAAAAGTCTTGCCAAGGTCACACAGCTAGTAAGCAGAAGGGGCAGAAACAGAACCCAGGTAAACTGGCTCCAGAGGCTGTTCATTAACCAGCCCATTTTAAAGATTCTTAACCGAACAAAACCATTAGCAGTCTGAAGGCATGCCACGACTGGGGATGGGCCCTACACCTAACACTGTGTAACTAGAGTGTGGCCATTCCCATATTCCTTCAGGCTGATTTACCTAAAGACAGGGACAATCTGGCACTACTAAATCCAGATACTGTCATCACCCAACTCTCCAAAGTGGGAAAAGCAAGCCATTCCCCTATGAGCCTCACAGCACTGTCTGGTTTATGGAGGGACAGCCACAATCACTGGGGTAGCAGTTTGGCCTCCCCGCCTTGACAGCCATCCTATGGAAAAGCAGCAGTGAGGAATCCAGAAGATGGATTGGAAAGAAAGGCAAAGTGGGCTGCACCATGAAAAAAAGAGTTTGGTTAAATGCCTGATGTGCAAACACAGATAAAGAACTGAAGAAGCAGCCAGAGGTCACACTGAAACCAACTTCCTGCCTGGATTTGTATCTGCAGACTTAGGTTGGCAATGACATGAAACGATGCTTGCCTTTCCCATAGGCACAGGCTGAGTTCAAACGAAAGTAGCCCTCTTCCTCCCCTACTTGGCATTCTGTCATGAGGGTAGAGAGCAGAGGAGCCAAGAGGAGCCTTGATTTCCTTGTAAAAGTTAGACTTCAGCTGGCATTCATGGCTGCCGGTAATGGGGGGAAATGACAGGGAGCGGCCCAGGGTTTTATGTGTGGCAATAATGTTTGATCTATGCCATTGTCAATGAGAACTGTGATTTAATCCATAAGGATATAGAGCCTCGTGATGAAAGGGGAATAACGACAAATCCTGATTAACAATCACTGCTACACTAAAGCAGGTTTCCATAGTAACAGGGCTGAAATTATACAGCAAACTGTGATGCCATACCAGGCAAATTACTCCATGAAGGGGCCCTTTTCTGAAAGCATTTGGCTTTCTGTGTTCTCTTAAAATTAAGATGCAAGCATCTTACTTTCAACTTGTATTAGCTTTCCTCTCTTTTCTAAACACTCCCCCTTCAGTTGGTCTCAGATAGTATGAGGGATAAATATGTAGGCACAGGAAATGTAGCAAATAATTAAGCACATTTCAGCCCCTCTCTCCCCTGTAAGGAATGGAAAAAACAGAATTATGGCAAAGGGAATCTTCCTTTCATATCATTCTTTTAATAAAATCATGCTTAATTTCTTGATTTAGGGTGTGACGGAAGTCAAAGCATGCCCCAGTAAAATATTTCCACTCTCACTCCATGTAACAAAGTTCTCTGAATTTACAGGAGTCAAGCACAAAATGGAAGAGCTGAACGGGGATCAGGAAAAGGAAGGTATTTCCTTTGTTCCCAAGGATGTTTTATTTTCAATTAAGATTTTAAAAAATAAGAACACAGTTTTAATATAATGCTATTTTCCAATACCTACTCAATATAATTTCAAAAACGGTGCCACAGGAAAATATGCATTGGTAAATATCACTTTAAAACTCTTACAGTTACTACTGTAACTGACATTGGCAGTGAACCTTTCTTTATAAAACAGATCTTATCAAATAGCCTAGGAAGAATCTGTGTGAAAATATCATACTCAATGTCCTCTTTCAATTGCAGAGGAACAAAAAGTGTGACATTAAAAAGAAAACAGAAAAATGATAGCCCCAAACATCCTCTGAAAGGGGTTCGAGACCTGAAAGGTGGTGAAGGGAATTTAAACCCTGCAAGTATTTAATATTCCTCCCCCAAGGTAGAAAAAAAATAAGTCAAGGCTCCATGTTTTTCAGAAATGCTACCACTCCAGAAGAAAACACATTTCCCTCGAGATTGATCCGTGGCTTTCAGTTTAAATCACTGTAGGGTGGTGCAGTCTAGTGGGAAAAAAACCTGGATTTAAAGGCAGAAGCCCTTGGGTACCAGTTCCATCACCTGCCAACTAGAAGCCCTCAGTCACGGCAGCCCTCCGAGTCTTAATTTCCTCATCTGAAAAATGGGAATAACAATATCTACCTTGCTTACCTCCAGAGGTTCCCAAAATGATCAGTAAAATACTACATGTAAATACATTCTGACAAGGGCTTCTACTGTTCAACCCTCAGCTCCACCACTTACCAGTTGTGGAAGTACAGTAACCTCAGTTGTATACTGAAAGCGTCACTTTCCTCATCTTTGAAATGAGGATAATGACAGTAGTGTGTGCCTCCAAGGACCCTATGAAGATTGGTGTCATTATAGGTAAGGCACGAAGAACGAGACCTGGCACATCATAAGCACTCAGTAAATGTTAGCTCTTATTTCTGTGGGTGGTCATAACCTAGGGGTCTAACCTGGTGGCCAGCAGGTGACAAATGGATTTCCATTGGTCAGCACAGTGTTTTGTTTTGTTGGATTTGAGTGCTGTTGGG
>PJEM01013632.1:21122-39880 GCA_004023845.1 Helogale parvula
GAAGGTCTGTATGTGTTTCTTTCTGTGAGTTCTCTTCCCTCTTTATTCTCATCCTCAGTCTCTCTTAATTTTTACCCCTAACTTTTATTAAATACAGTTTTTATGTTCCCTTTTCTTATTGTTTTAAGACAAAGAAGTAGAATACATTTCTCTCAAAGAAATTAAGTTGCTCTTTGGTTAGCAGACCTTGATTCATTCTTCCTGTGGATCAGTGACTTATGATAGAAAAAGTGAGCACCTATAAAATAGGTAAATTGGGAAATTATGTGTATTACAAAAGAGTTCACTTAGTGGTTTTTTTTTTCGTTTTTTTCATTTGTAATATTACACCCTTAATACACTGATTCATGAATTTATTATTGACCATTAAGTCCTAAAGCTGATAGAGAAAGGTAAAGTTAAATAAACAGTTATGAAAAACTACCTGAAATCTGAAGACGAATCAAAAATAAAAATGAGAAATCTTTGAAAACCTATGCAAATAAACGGAAAATACGGACACTTAATACACGACTTTCAGGAACACAGCCTCTGTACGTTCTGCACTGGGGACACATTTACCAACTGCAGGGTCATTCCAAGACTTACAGATGGTATTTTTAAAATAAAAATATGTAGACTACTGTTTTACCACATAATATTCAGATCAGTTTTTATTCACAGATCACACGCTCTTAAAATATATTAGCAAATCTGGCCCAGTGAACATCGTACCATTCTTGGATTCCTTCTGAGAAAATTTCAAGAGTGCGAAATTCACAAAACAGAAATCTAAGTATTTGAGTGTTCAAACCTAAGTATTCTTCGGCATCATCTACCCAAATGCAAGAAAGTCAACGGACTCATTCTGAAGTGATGGCTCACTAAAAACCTTAAAAATAACACACGCTTGGATCTCAAAGGAACAGCGTGGTCTAGGGTACCCCTGACTTAAAGGTGCAGTCCTCAGTCTCAGCTTCTGCACATTTCCAGGGACAAGGAGCCCGCCACCACGAGGCCACCTGCTACAGGTGACTAGCTCTGCTCTTGTGATTTTGCTGCTGCTGCTGACAGATTGAACCCAAATCTCCCGCATTGAATTTTCCACTCTTTGGGCTTAATTCCATGCTAGCATCACTGCACTCACATACGTGCTTTTTCTGCGAAGTGGCTTTTACCCAGATAAAATTATGAAATAAATCAGTGGTGAGCAACCTCTTTTTCCAAAGATGATTCAGGAAGGGGAAAGAACATGTTTTTAGAGCCTTTTATTCCATTCAAAATGCAAATAGCTTAATTTAGTCCCGTGGGGAAATATACAATATTCTTACAATTCAGATTACCTACTATATTGAATAAAAGACTGTCATTGAAAAAATTGACATATTTGAGAAGTAGAAACATGAAAGCAGCCTTCTAATTTTTATCCTGAAAAAAAGAACAAAGGCTGTATTTTGAAAATTGGTGGGCTACATGTGTCCCAAGCCACAGACTGCTTATCTCTGAAGTTACAGGAAGTTTGAGCCTTCCTGTCTTATTTTCCATTCCTTCACTATGACATCTACACCCAGTCATCCGAAACCTTGCAAGCCTTCACAACCTCTAGCCCCTCCTTACATAGCATCTCATGCACTTACTGAAGCCAATTTACTCTACTGAATGAACTTCCAAAGAGAGTTCCATTTTTACAGTCTTTTACTTCTATCTATAATGTGAACAGCTGTATCCCAGTCACCCTGCTCTGGACATCTTCCCATTTACCATCATCATTGAACAAAACATTCCAGAAAAAGTTTCACCAGTTCAAAGAAGCCCGGACTTTTATATTATCAATAGACAACCCTATAATTCAGTGAAGTGAGCCCTAAAGTAAGAGTCAGAAGAACTACATTCCAATCCTGCTGCCTAACGGATTAGCTGTGTGACCCTGGACTTGTTGCAACCCTCTCTGATCCTCAGTTTTCTTTTATAAGAAATTAGGACAATGGAAATAATAATATCTTTGCTGTCTGTTCCCCAGAGTCAAATAAAATGATGTATAAAAACATGCCTCTAAAATTGAAACACTTAATTTACATAAGGGATTGCTCTACCTATATAATTAATGTATTAGCACAATGGTTTCCCAGTTTCTGAGAAGGACATTACCGAAGGCAGAAAAGGGTAGAGCAGATGGCATTGAGCTCCTCACACCTCCACCACCACCACCACCCATTGCCTCTGTCTGTTTTAAGCATAGGGTTCCAGAGTTTCCACTGAGAAAAGAGTCTCCTACTTTATAAAAGATTGAAACCTAATGCACTATTTTAGTTCCAATATCATATAACTGATTCCTATTAAGCTCTTGGTCAATACTTTCAAGTGGCTTAGCTCATTTACTATGAAATGAGTTTTCACGGGATTCTTTTATTTCCCAGTTTACCACAATAATCCCGTACAATGAAATAGGCACAGAATAAAAAAATAATAATAAATGGCGATCCCAAGTGTGTATTTGAGACAGCCCTCTCTGTTGTCAGAAAGAGCACTTAACTTCTGAATGTCAAAAGGATCTTCCAGATGATTGCCATGAAAAATGGCAGGCACCTCAAAGTTCCTGAATTAGATAAAGTCACAAAACAATTTTTTACACATAAATACTGAAAGCCAATTTTTAAAAATATACTTTTAAGTAAACTTAGGAAATGAAGGCAGAAATGCTATTTTCTGACATTGCTGTCAGAGTGGGGAGGACACCCATAACAGTTTACTACTGAGCTACCCACATGCCCAGGCAAGAGGATAGGCTGGGTCGTACTGTTAAATGTATACCCTCTTAGGTCTATAACGAGGATTCGAGGTGGAAGCAGATTTTCTCAGACCCGCACACATCACAGGTTACTGGAGAATTCCAGAGATGTGTTTCTGACATGACGGTATGCCTTCCACCATGGATAGCCAACAGGGTGGAAATTCGGTGGGGGAGAAGAGACAATTCCTAATCTTGAGAAAGACATACAGAGAATGGAGGAGGGCGAGGGCAAAGTTAGAATCACAGGTCAACCTCCAGAGGCAACAGAAGGTGTGACAAGGAGAGGTGATCCAGTATTAAACTCCTCATGGTCTCTCGCCCCAGCAGCAGAATTCCAGGAAAAATGTGTGCCGGCATCTGTTTGAGCCCCTAGACTCGATAAGCACTGGTTTTTACTATGTAAAAAGAAACATGCTCATATAATGCACAGGTTTACCTTTGTAGCCGTTTTTAAATATTTTTATACTTTAAAAAATCACAAGCCCATTGTCCCTGCTGAGATACATATATTCCACACATCTGCTTACTCTACACATTTTAATTTAGTGGTCTAATGCAGTGGAACTTTATTCTTATATGTGTGAGCATCAAGATAGATGCGAGGAATTCAGAAGTTGCTCAACACAGGCTGAGCAAATTTGCAGGGCAGAGGCCCTTCTGAGAGAAAAGGAAAGGTTAGGCCCTGGGCATTGAACCTTTTCTCTCCAAAATTCAAAATTACTGAAGCTTGTTGAGATGGACAAAGATGGTGTCAGGGGCAGGGAAGGATGCAAGGACCCCCCCTGAGGTAAAACTCCCAAGGGACGAAGAAAGAGAACTGCAGGGCCACTCCCTACCAGCAATGCAGCACAGGCCTGCATCTGGCCAAGAGGCCATGAGAGGGAACGCAGAGCGCTTCTAAAAGGGAAGCAGGAAGGAACCACCAAAGGGCCCAAGGCAGTCACCTCTGCCAGCCAGTCCGGGTCCTCATCTGCAAACAGTCTCTCCTGCTGGCCTCTCCGAGTGCACATCCTGTCCTCTGCTCTGTGCTGCCCACCCCTTCCCACCTGACCACCCAATATCCTCCGTCACCTCCACGTAGAATGTCTTACTCTTTCCCATCACTCTTCTCTATACCACAATTCGTCCTACCCCCTAGAACCCCTGTGCCTAGCAGAGCCACAGGACTAAACCAGTTACTTTACTTGTAAGTTAAAGACATCACATCAAAATGGGCTTTGAAGGACTATAATTGAAAATCAATAGAGGAAGCTTAAACACAGTGTTCCAGAAGCCACAAAGGCCTAAGTTCCAGCCTCACACCTGGCACTAACTCACCCCATGACCAAGGCAAGTCCCCTCTCCTCTGGGGACCTCATTTCTGTAAAACAAGGCAAGGCCACCATACAACCCCTGAGGATCCTCATGGCTCTTCCGTTCTGGGATTAATAGACAAAGCATCAAAGAATTTTACTTCCCTGCATTGTTAGTTATACGTTTGTCAAAAATCCCATGTTTTTATGCCTGTGAAACATGTCAGGTATGTCCCAAGGAAATTCTAGAACTATGTCTGGCAGTTTAAGTACACATACACATGTGTTGGGTTGAACCGTAAGACACTGCTAATATTCGGCTCTTTTTGCTCACAAAACAGCTATGTCGTGTGGTTCAATCTAAATGTATTTAGCACATAATGCAGAGAAGATTGCTGTCATCTTATGCATCAAATGCAGCTGAGCATCTGATATGCTTGGGATCATGAACCATGCCTTTGTCAATCACAGTATAAACTTAAGTATGATAATGTACATTAACAATACCTGGCACATTAGTCATATCTCAATACTACTAATAAAATCAGTCATATTACCCATTGGAATAGCTTTAACTATTTTTCAGTATAAGAAAAGTCTTTCTATCTAGTATAAAAGAGTACAAAAAAGCATTTTCGGTAGACTGGAACAAATGAGACTTAGGTAGAAAAGAACTGGCAAAAAAAAAAAATCACACTCAGTAAACTGTAGAATTTCTTTTGTCACTCTAGAGATTCATTGCAGTGGTTAAAACATTGAGAACTATTTCTTCCCCATCGCTTTGCCTCTCACTGAAGTAAGCAGCCCCTAG
Organism: Helogale parvula; assembly: GCA_004023845.1. Taxonomy (NCBI): domain Eukaryota; kingdom Metazoa; phylum Chordata; class Mammalia; order Carnivora; family Herpestidae; genus Helogale; species Helogale parvula. Next base: position 25,996 of record PJEM01013632.1, read on the forward strand.
CGATAGAAACTGTATCTTCAAGGGCATGGCCTGAAACAGAGGGTGGCTTTGCAGATAGAGCTTATCTAGGATCCTTTTAAAAAGAAAAATAGAGTTGTTTATGAAGAGAGCGCAATATAAACACTACTGGAACAGAGTTCTGACATGATGGTGCCTATCCCGTTAGTCTTCGCCTGCGATAAATCCCACTCCTTTCCCTCATCGCCCTAAAGTAAAGCTTGGGTCAGATGTTACATAAAATTTAAATATAATAACACAATGGAATACTACATGGCAATGAGAAAGAATGAAATCTGGCCATTTGTAGCAACGTGGATGTAACTCGAAAGTGTCATGCTAAGTGAGAAAAGTCAGGCAGAGAAAGACAGATACCATATGTTTGCACTCGTTTGTGGAACAGGAGAAACTTAACAGAGGACCATGGGGAAGGGGAAGGGGAAAAATAGTTAAGGAGAGGGAGGGAGGCAAACCTAAGAGACTCTTAAATACTGAGAACAAACTGAGGGTTGATGGGGGTGGGGAAGAGGGGTAAAGAGGTGATGGGCATGAAGGAGGGCACTTGTTGGGATGAGCGCTGGGTGTTATATGGAAACCAACTTGATAATAAACTATAAAAGAAAAAAGAAATTAAAAATTACCACAATTAAAAAAAACTAATAATCCTCTGAGGAGAAAAAGGACCCCTGCAATACTGTTGGTGAGAATGTAACAGCATAGAGAGTTCTCAAAAAATTAAAGACATGACTACCCTATGATCCAGTTATTGAACAACTGGGTATTTATTCAAATAATATGAAAACAGTAATTCAAAGGGATACATGCAACCTATGTTTATGGCAGCATTATTTACAATAGCCAAAGTGTGGAAGCAGCCCAAGTGCCCATCAATCGATGAATGGATAAAGAAAATGTAGTGTAGTGTATGTGTATATATACTATTAGAACGAAATATTTAAAAAATTTTTAAATATAATAGCAAGATTTATACATTGAAATTCCTCAGCCCATTCCCTTAGCAACAGATTTAACTTGTGTAGCCTGCCTTGGATACAGAATACTCCAGCAAGAGTTCTTGGGGACTGATTTCTTAGAAAGCCTGCACTGCAATCAGAACACAGCTTGTAAAACATTTGAACAGAAAAATGTAATGAATGACACTTTTGAACCAAAATTAAAGTGGGTTCATGGCAGACACATTTCAACCAAACATTTGGTTTAGGAGCTCTGTTCTGCCGTAGGAAACGACTTCCCTCCTAAACATTTCATTCTAAAGCAGTTGGGATGTTTCTGCCACCACCTGGCTTCAGGGATCCAACATGGCGCACGCAGTCTGGCCTGGAGTGCTGGCCATGAAAGATCAATGGGCCACAGGTAAATTTAGACCAGAGATTGTGCAAGAAAATGAACCTCTGCAAAGGGTCCCCAAGCGTGTGACTTGGTATGTGTGACACAGGCGTGGATATGTCCTACTGTCATGGGCATTGGAGAACAACTGACAAGGCATCAATTAATATCCCCATTTGTACCACCTAGATAGGCATGAAAAGAATTCATCTCTAGTTGAATGCGTACTCCACACAATTACAGATTTAAAGTGTTATACTGTGTTTTCCAATTGGTGAATAACTGGAAATGGTGAGCTATTTTCTTATTTTCTTACACAGTAATAGCTACTGCTGTGCACCTGGAAGTCCATGAAACTCACCTATAACAGAACCATGGAAAGGTAGTGGGGGGTGGAAAAGTGAATGCAGAAAACCAGACACATGGAAAAGAAATTTTATAACTTATCATGACATAAACTCCTTAAAGACAGGATCTAAAGAGATAGATTTAGGGGTGTGGATATGTATTCAGTTAAGGATCACAGTAACAATAAAGGCTCAAAGAATCACAATAACAATAGTTGCTACCATTTCCTTTTTTTTAATTTTTTTATGTTTATTTATTATTGAGACAGATAGAAACAGAGCATGAGTGGGGGAGGAGCAGTGAGAGAGTTAAACACAGAATGTAAAGCAGGCTCCAGGCTCTGAGCTGCCAGCACAGAGCCCTTATGTGGGGCTCAAACCCACAAATCGCAAGATCATGACCTGAGTTGAAGTTGGACACTTAACTGACTAAACCACCCAGATGCCCCAAGTTGCTACCATTTGTTGAGCATTCACCATGTGCCAGGCCACATGCTTAGTACTTTATATTAATTTTCTCAAGTATACCTAGTGATAATCCTATGACTTAGGTTTTTTTTTTTTTTTCCTACCTTAGGGATAATAAAACTAAGGTCTGGATAGGTTCAGGCTAGAAAGGCTGCACAGGTAGTGGGCAGCAAAGCCCACCTACTAGGCTACTTGACCCTAATGTAGACTACTTCTAAAATATCTTCCCTGGAGGGTCAGAAGGGAGAACCCTAAGATCCAGTCATACTTATGACCAGGACCTTGTCTGAAGCACTGAAACACAGAGGCAAGAGCAAAGCAGGGCCTCACTGTGGACCACACACCTCCCTGAGTTGGGAAACACAGGAGCCAGAGTGCCCCACAGGACTGTCCTCATTTCTAATACGTCAATAATACGAATCATACACAGTGGCCATGAAGACCCAATGAGCTAGAAGAGAATGTACTGTACTTAAGCACCATGTGGCTGGTGCTCAGTCAGCGGTAGTCACTCTCCTCGAACCACCCTCACCGCCTCCCCACACACTCCATGAAACACAGAATGTAAAATGTAGGTCTCATTGACAATGGATGCAGGGATCATTGGCAACTTCCCAGAGCATCCACACCCAATATGGCTTTGTTTCCCTGAGAGTTGGGCAGTACCAGGCCTTTAAAAAGCACTCCCGTAGGATTCAGCTCCAGCCCAGGATCCATATAGCACCTATTCTGAGTAAAGTACAATTGACATGAGGCCACCCCTGCTGTGGAGATACAACGGGCACTTGGTATATAGTAACCAGTATACTCATTACTATTACATACCTCACAGGATTGTGGGTTGGGCCTTTAAATGTGAGGGCAAGTGCCTTGTATAGAAACGTCAGGGAGAAAGCGAGGTGGGCTGGAGCGAGCTGGGCAGCAGGGAGCTTGTAAGACCAGCTACTACAGTAGTCCTTGATGTTTCAGACATGTCTGTGAGGCTTATTTGTTGGCAGAATGTTCTTCGTGTCTCTCAGTGGGTCACAGAGGGTACACCATGATAGCCAGACCCTGGGCTTGGGGACAGGGCCCCCTGTAAGGGCCAAAACCACTTCAGGGAATCTACTGACAAAAACAACAGAGTGGTCTGGGCAGAACCACAGTGGAGTATGGGTCTGATATCATTCATGTCAGATAAGCAATCTGAAAACCCAAATTTGTTTGGGAAGGAGGAAACCTCACTTCCTGAGGTAAAATCTCCTATTTACAGAACGATCAGGATCGACGTCCCTTCATTGAAAAACACTGCTCAGATAAATTAAAAATAGCAATCAACCTTGAGGATTTTATTGGCAAGGTGGGAATAATTTCACTCTATCTGAACCCTGATAGAATATAACAGCGTCGGTCTTCCCCATTCTTCCCTTTATTAATCAATTAGGAAACCAAAAACCAATTAAAAAAAAATCATAGGAAAGACTTATAAACAGCATTCAAATCTTTACCAGTCATCTGCTTTCATTTAGTATTACTGGCTTTTGCATTAAAAGAAAATTAAATAAAAGATGAGGTGTTATTGCAGTTGCTTAAGAGGAGATTTGGGGATTTTACTTGTTAGAAAAACAATTTCCATTTCCCTCCTGCCCCCCATCATTCCAGCATTGTGTCCCAGCTCGGTGACACACGTGGCTAGAGTGTCCAATGGCTGCTGCTGAGCCCACACGGGCTATAGGCAGTGAGGGACGACGAGGGTCTCAGATCTAAACAAAGGTATGTAGAGGGGCTCCCTTTATTTAATAAGCTCCATAGGAATTTCTGTGGCACATCAAAATGTAAAGGACCAGAATTCCAGACCATTAATTAATGAGCAATAAATGAAAGTTCACTGTCTGAATAATCAGAAGTACATACCAAGAACCTCCTAATCCTTCCCTCTTCCCCGCTCTGTACCACTCCTGTCCTAACCTGTACAATGCTGTCCCACCAGCGTGGGGTGTCTCCCCTTACAATGCTCACTTCTTTCTCCCTACAAGCTAATTGCTACCTGCCCAAATCTTCCACATTCTTCAAAACGGTTCAATACCATTTCCATCCTTTCCTCTGTGTAGCTTCCTGTGATCCTATCAGACAGAAGTAATTTCTTCTGTGGCTAAATTTCCATTTAATTTGTGCTTTACTTGCATCATTGTCATCTTCTACCTTGCACCGTAGATCTTAGAGCACACATCTCTTCTCATGTTAGGTGGCTGGCTTCTAGACAGAAGTATCCACATGGGATCCACCTTGTATCCACAGAACCTAGCACATGATAGGTGCTCTGTTATACAGAAAAGGAAAGGAAACAAAACAAAACAAAACCAAAAAATGAAGGAACAAAGGAAAGAAGGAGAATGTGTGTCCTTTCTGATAACTTTTATAGTTCTGCAGTTTGCAAAAACAAGCTGAGCTTGCTCCACAGACCATTAACATTTCTATATACACACTCAGCCTGCTAATAAAAGCACACTGAGGATTCTTAAAGGCCCTATAAGAAAGGTTTTATATCCTGGCTTTAGCATTGCTGGCATCTGTGGCATCTAAAACCTGAGAACACTATTCCTCTGAGGTGTCATTAGCTTTCTGTGTGCCTTCAAAGGCTCAAAGACAATTTCCTGGACTCCTATAAGAATGCCAGTTTCCTTCCAGCCACTGCAAATATATCTTAGCTACCGCTGGAATTGCCATTTGCTTTCTATGCCTTCAAAAGCACTGTGAGAGATATAGCCCTGTTCTATTATTGGCACTGTCAGTTTTCCTATGTCATATCAAAAAATCCCTACAAGTTTCTTTGTGTGTGTAGCATCTGTGTGTGTGCGCAGTGACGCTAAGATTATTTTTCTGGTGAAATGTCTTGTCCGCAAAGCCTACCCAATTTTTATCTAATAGCTATACAAAGAAAGAATGTCTGGGGTGGTGGGGGGAGGAATCCAAACAGTAACCACCTCTGTTTTACCATATACCTATATTAAGAGAACAGTGAGAGCAATGCCCTAAAATCCAAAATCATATTCACATACAGAGCAGAATGTAACATACCTAGAATTTCACAAGAATCAAGATGCAGTCACTATTCTCATTAAGTAATAGCATTCGCTAAGGCATAGGCTCTCTGACTTCCCCTGCAAAGTTGCTATCCTTTGTGACAGAATTATAAACAACCCTAATTTACAAAGTTGCTGAGAATTCCTCCACACTGCAAATGCACAGTGTTTTTCAATGGGGGTGCTGCTGGCGCTTTGGGGCAGGGCAATTCTCTGTTGTGAGGGACCATCCCTGACTCTGCTGAGTGTTTTACATGCCTGAGAATGCCAGTACCCATCCTCAGTCAATGTGATTACCAGAAATGCCTGCCAACATTTCCAGGTACCCAGCTACTGCTAAAAGAGGTAAGTACTGCTCGTGCATAGTCCAATGGGGACACACACATGCACATACATTTTATAATCCGTATTGCTACTACATATGTTATGGGTTATATGTATACATGTATCACTAGAGAGAGAAAGAAGTAAGGAAAAGGAAATGTAGAGAGTGGAACTAACATTTGCCAAATGCCAAATGTGAGCAAGCCAGATGTGCACTCTTTCACCGGTACAACCAGGTTTGGACACAGATTCAATGCGACTATTTACAAACACAGAATGTCTTTATATTTCCTAATCACTGGCATCTCAGCATTTGTTACCTTGCTGGGACTCAAGGATAGGGGAATGGGAAAACAAAACCTAAAAATGTCAACAGCATTTCTACGCTTTCTGACCCAGACAGTCCTATCCAGTGAGTACTGTGTTCTAACTGTTACTCCAATCAAGCTTCCTTCTCTCAACTGGCCATTCTCCTTCCCCTACTCAAAGTCCTGCTTCTTAGCACTCGTGGACCCAAGGCTGGTTGGGGTGGGGGAGGTGGACATGGGAATCTGCTTAAGGGCAAAAGAAGAAAAATCATTGTTCCAAGTGACCACCACAGCAATTTCTTCACCTTGTCATTTTACATTTATTTGGTTTTCTCAACAACCCTGAAAGATGAATATTCTAATTCTCATTTCAAGGTCAAATGAATTTTCCAAGTAGGAGAGCCAATCTATTCATTCTAAAGCTGTGTTCACTTCTCTTTACATCTCTGCATCAACAATACCCCACAACCACCATTACCACTGATAATGGTAACAGCGAGAGTAACAATAATGCCAATTGTTGTTGTTGAGTGTCCACGGCAGGAAAGAATATGCAGCAAATTTGTGTCTGTTTAAAAATGAGTTTCAGGCAATCAGAAGCTAGAGGAATAGGATGTTCTGGTTGATAGAATCCATCAATTAGCCCCTAAGTACCTCTGTTTGTGCAGAACAAAATTGGGAGAGTGTTAGATAGAGTCTTCTCCCCTCAAGGGGTTTGCAAACTAGTGAGAAAATGAAGACTTACAGACAGCGCATATTATGCGATGTTGCTGCCTAAGTAAGGCTGACAGTAAAAGCATTTGGAAATTTACCAAGGAGACTTGAATGTCTTCCTCAACTCCTGTCCTGGAAAAAAAAAATCAAGTTAAATATAATTAACATAACAAGCTTTTGATATGATTCATTATAATATGTCCATCGCATAGTAAACATTTGGTAAATATTTGTGAGATGTATGAATAAATGAGGTAATGAAGAGTACTTCTAATAAAACATAAGGAGTTGAACAGCAAAGAACTTCTCAGTGGGTCTTTTAGCACTACCTAAAGGAACAAGATAAAATACAATAGGTCCCTTCTCGTTCTGGGGACTTGCCTAAATTTGGAATACCACCACAGGCAGAATTTCCCTCATAAATGTACTTGCATAGACAACAAAGCCAGGCTGAGAGGTGAATGCTGAGTACCTCATTTTCTGGGCTCAGCTACTAGCTAAGGGAGCCACACCAGCCTCAAGAGAGAGGCCTCGGCAGAATTATAAATTAATATGAGTCAACGAAGTTCAGATAGACTAAAAGACAGTCAAAGTAGAAATGGCAAACCCGGTAATGCCACATGATCTTGAATATGCCTATGTTAACACTTCATTATCATTGGAATTAAAACAGAAAATGCATAAAGATCTCCTGAGGAACACATAGAGAGGGAGAATATATTTGCTCTCCTAGAGCGTACCACGGTCCACAGGAGTGGCCATGACTCACTCCAGTCTGAGGAACACTACTACCCTTTGATGAAAAGACAGCTAACAGCATTCCTGCCTGCAAAGAGACATCATTCCCCATGTGGATAATACAAAAAATCCATTCTTCTTGAATGCCTGAGAAAAAATCTGGAATTAAAAAAGATTTAAGTTCCTACAACATTATAAAGATAATAATATATGGTTTTCATATCTGAATTTCTCTATGTTTACGTATTCAAACTCTGGCATTTAATTATGTACTTATTCTATTTAACAACAACCTTTTGAATTTTAATGAAGTCAGCTAAAGTATCTGTTAATTTACTCAATTCTCTTTTATCATAAGTATAACAAATGCCCTTAACCCCAGTATCAAATATTCAATGATTGTCTTAATGCTAAATCATAAGCTTAAGGATAGATCTTAGACAATATCATTTAATATATCATCGTCTGTTCATTCCTTCTGGGTGATATCTCTAGTGATGTCTACTCGTGTGAAATAAATCTATCTTGTAAAATGACCACTAAACACAAGTATGAACTCTAAGCCAAATTCAAAAAGTGGGTTATCCAACAAAGTGTGGTATAAACATACAAATAAATGTTATTCACCCTTAAAAAGGAATGAGATTCTGATATATCCTACAACAGGGATAAACCTTGAGAATATTATGCTAAATGAAATAAATAAGTCAGAGACAAAGGACAAACACTGTGTGATTCCACCTACATGAGATACATGGAATAGGCAGTCATAAAAACAAAGTAAAATAGAGGGGCTCAGGGAAGGGGAAGATAGAGACTTAGTGCTTACTGGATACAGTTTCTATTTGGAATGATGAAAAAGTTCTAGAAATAAACAGTGGAAGGGTGCCTGAGTGGCTCAGTTGGTTAAGCATCCAACTTCGACTCAGAGGTCATGATCTCGCAGTTCGTGAGTTTGAGCCCTGAGTCGAGCTCCGTGCTGACAGCTCAGAGCCTGAAGCCTGCTTCAGATTCTGTCTCCTTCTCTATCTGCCCCTCCCCTGCTCATGTTCTGTCTCTGTCTCTGTCTCTGTCAATCTCTCTCTTAAAAATAAACATACATCAAAAAAAAAAAAAAAAAAGAAAAATACCATATGATTTCACTCACATGCAGAATTTAAGAAACATAACAAATGACCAAAGGGGAAAGAAGAGAGAAAAAGAGACAAATCAAGAAATAGACTCTTAATTACAGAGAAAACAAACTAATGGTTATCACAGGGAAGAGGGTGGGAGGGATGGGTTAAAGACGTGATGAGGATTAAGACACACACTTGTGATGAGCACCATGTGAGGTACAGAAATGTGGAATCACTATATTGTACACCAAGAACTAATATAACACTGTGTGTTAACTAACTAGAACTAAAATTAAAACTTAAAATATACATATATAGTTATTTCACAAAGAAAAATTAACTAAAACAATGTACAGTGGAGTCCATTTTGTCTGTCATCCTCCTCCATATTATCTGGCTTCAACACCTTTGACCTGAGATGCAATTCCACTTATCAGGCAGTATTTATTAATTTATTAATTATAGAAAACTTAGATGCCTACCCAGGAGATAATCTTCCAAGAATAAAAGTAGCATGATTTCCAGGGTTTCCTTTCTCTCCATTTAAAGATGGATGAATAAAAAGCTTTCCTCCAAAATCTGGCTAAGTTCTATAAAAAACCTAACCCTTGGTGCCTTTGACTAATCTCAAGTCATAAAAGCTATGGCAAAGGCCTTTTGAAAAGAAATATGGTTGTCTTTCTATAAAATGGCCAAAAGGCTCTAGTAGCCTAATGGAGGATGAAACATTGCTGTTAGGTAGGAACACGTACTGGTATCTATTTCTGCGAATGAACTTCTTGTCCTCATTAAATGATGGCAGAGGTTAAGATACTGCATTATCTATTATATAATACCTTTGTGGAACAACTGATATTCTGAACAACCAAAAATGTTTAGGATAAAGACCTTTCATTAGAGATATTCAGATGACTTTGAAGCCCACAGAATGTACGTATCATTCAGTGTCACTCAATAGTTCCCCCCTTTGCCTTCAGAATCAAGTTCAAGCTTGTTAGCCTGGTAGTTGAGGGACTTCATGACCTGGCCCCAAATGTTCTCCAGCCTCATCTTCCACCATTTTACTTCCCCCAAGCAATAGCCAGCAGTTCTAGACTGTTTGCCTCTCACCTAAGTACCACAGTATAGGTGATTCCCACTCCTGGAATGTCCCCACTCCTCACCCCTTTCTGCTTAGCTAACTCCTACTCACCCTACAAGGCTCAGGCCAACTCTTTGACTCTCCAGGGTCACTTTTCTATTAAAATTTTTATCTGGGCCTCCCTGCTCCTTGCCCTCAGCCCCTCCACACCAACCCTTCCAACCCTGTGAGAAACTCCCCCAGCCTTACTCACCCAAATGTCCCAGGATCCTGGGCTATACACAGAGTCAGCACACAGTAAACATTTTTGAATGAATGAGTGATGTCAGTGAACTAATGACTTGCCATGTTAAGAAGAATGACATCTCCCACAGAGTGAGGTTTTCTGTCTAACAAGCCATCCCAAGTAGTCCTAGATTCAGATCAAATGAGAGGTGTGAAAAGGCCAGTTCTACACCCATATCACAAGTAAGCCCAATGGCTATACATGGGAAACTTCTGAGAGCCCTTTGTCCTACTTCCCTATATGTGGGAAGCCCAGCCCCAGAGGATAAGACCTAGCCAGAAAGCTGCCCTCTGCTCTTTAAAGGCAACACCTGGCAGCCTTCACATGCTCTGCAATGTTCTGAAACAATTACTGGACTTATCCTCAAGATCTGGAAGACTATTGCGGTAAACCATCTAAAATCACTAGTGACCAAGATATAGCAAGAAGTGGTTCATCAAGTAGATGGAAGTAATGATTTGCATCAAAGCCTCTTACTTAGTTCGATTTTATACTTTCTTTCAATCTTACAACTTAGTATCTCAATTTAATCATAAAGTGAATTATCTTCCAAAATAATAAACATTCACTACCTTTCTAAATAATAAAATACACTTTCCCAGCACATAAACCAATAGCTTCATTTTTATGCTAGAATTGATGTGAAATTACATGTCATGAATTATTCATGTCATCCAATTTAATTCAATTATTTTTACTGAATTCATATCTAATCCATAAAAATGTTTAACTCAACTGAAAAAAATCATCTCTGCACCCTTGAGTAATAGATTTCTTGCAAAATTTCAGGAAAGATAAGCATATTCTTGGTATTTGAAATGGCAAAGCATATTATAATTGTAATGATGAAAATAATTTTAATTATTTAACCATACATTCTGTTCTATTTACTGACTGATGTCTCATACAGGAAAACTTATTTAGTACCAAAGTGGAATCATAGGAGCAAAAAATGAATCTTAGTACCAATTTTGGCACCGACGTCACTTTGGATTTTCCCTAAGATTCACAAGTATAGCAGGCAGATCCTCCTTAAATGGGAGCAGATACCTTGCCCAACTAAAAGCATACATTCTGTGCTTAAAGAAAAGATGTCTGTCACAAAGAAATCAGAAAGGGGTATTTGTCTTTCTCTGTCTGACTTCGCATAATACTTTCTAGGTCCATACATGTCATAAATGGCAAGATTGCATTCTTTTTTATGGCTGAGTAATATTCCAACACACACACACACACACACACACACACACACACACACACACACACTCCTTTATCCATTCATCTATTGACGGACATGGGGTTTCTTCTATTTCTTGGCTAGTGTAAATAATGCTGCAATCAACATAGAAGTGGATATACCTTTTTGATTTTGTGTTTCCATTGTCTTTGGATAAATACCATATGATTCCACTTATATGTGGAATCTTAAAAAAAAAAAAAAAAGGAATGGGGGACACCTGCATGGCTCAGTTAGTTAAACATCCAACTTTCACTCAGGTCATGATCTCACAGTTCATGAGTTAGACCCCTGCATCAGGCTCCCTGCTGCCAGCACAGAGCCTGCTTCAGATACTCTGTCTCTTTCTCTGCCCTCTCCTGTTTGTGCTCTCTCTCAAAAATAAATAACATTAAAAAATTTTTTTAAAGAATAGGCAAACAAAAGAAGAAGAAGAAGAAGAAGAAGAAGAAGAAGAAGAAACAGACGCATAAATACAGGGAACCAAAGTGGTAGGTACCAAAGCAGGGAGGAATGAGTAAAATGTTTGAAAGGGAGTGGGAGGTACAGGCTCCCAGTTACAAAATAAGTAAGTCATGGGGACGAAGATACAGCAGAGGTAATACAGTCAGTGGTATTTTAATAGTGTTGTATGGTGACAGATGGTTGCTACACTTGTGAGCACAGCATAACCTATAGAGTTGCTGAATCACTATGTTGTATACCTGAAACTAATGTAAACATTGTGCATCAACTATGCTTCAATTAAAAACAATTTTTTTAAAGAAAACAGAAATCAGAAGGGGGGATCCATCATTTCCTTCCTTAGTGAAAAACCCTTTGAGGCTCATGCACTTTACCTACTACCCTCCATGGAAGTGCTCCTGCTTTTTCCATGTTTTTCCCAATTGTCTCCCCACCCACTTCTCTATCCCAAATCCTGGTATTATTTGAGGTGGGCTCAATGTCCTCAAAAAAGGCATCAGAATCTCCTGGTCTCTAAGTTCATGGATGTCTTCAGTTCCACTGACCTTCACCACCACTTATACCACACAAATCTTCTGCAGTCACACCTAAGCCAGAAATCCCCCTGTCCCTGCAATCCCAAATGCCAACGAATCATTCTCTGACTGCAGCCTCACAGAACTTTCACACTCTCTCTCATCACACCTACTCTCTAACTTCATCAGGACTTCCATCCTCTTGGCCTCACTATGTTCTCTGGATCCACTAACATTCCTTTTTTTTTTTTTAATAGTTTATTGTCAAATTGGTTTCCATACACCACCCAGTGCTCTTCCCCTTATGTGCCCTCCTCCATCACCACCACCTCTTTTCCTCCCTCCCCCTTCCCTTTCAACCCTCAGTTCATTTTCAGTATTCAATAGTCTCTCAAGTTTGCATCCCTCTCTCTCTCCAACTCTCTTTCCCTCTTCCCCTCCCCCTGGTTCTCCATTAGGTTTCTCCTGTTTTCCTGTTAGACCTATGAGTGCAAACATATGGTATCTGTTCTTCTCTACCTGACTTATTTCGCTTAGCATGACACCCTCAAGGTCCATCCACTTTCCTACAAATGGCCAGATTTCATTCTTTCTCATTGCCATCCAATACTCCATTGTATAGATATACCACTCCTTCTTGATCCACTCATCAGGTGATGGACATTTAGGCTCTTTCCATGTTTTGGCTATTGTTGACAGTGCTGCTATGAACATTGGGGTACATGTGCTCCTATGCATCAGCATTTCTGTATCTCTTGGGCAAATCCCTAGCAGGGCTATTGCTGGGTCATAAGGGAGTTCTATGGATAGTTTTTTGAGGAACCTCCACACTGTTTTCCAGAGAGGCTGCACCAGTTTACATTCCCACCAACAGTGCAGGAGGGTGCCCGTCTCTCCACACCCTCGCCAGCATCTATAGTCTCTTGATTTGTTCATTTTAGCCACTCTGACTGGCGTGAGGTGATATCTCAGTGTGGTTTTGATTTGTGTTTCCCTGATGACGAGTGATGTTGAGCATCCTTTCATGTGCCTGTAGGCCATCTGGATGTCCTCTTTGGAGAAGTGTCTGTTCATGTCTTCTGCCCATTTCCTTCATTGGGTTATTTGTTTTGTGGGTGTGAAGTTTGGTGAGTTCCTTGTAGATTTTAGATACTAGCCCTTTATCTGATATGTCATTTGCAACTATCTTTTCCCATTCTGTCGGTTGCCTATTAGTTTTCTTGATTGTTTTCTTTGCAGTGCAGAAGCTTTTTATCTTGATGAAGTCCCAAGAGTTCAGTTTTGCTTTCATTTCCCTTGCCTTTGGGGATGTGTTGAGTAGGAAATTACTGCGGTGGAGGTCTAGGAGGTTTTTTCCTACTTTCTCCTAGAGGGTTTTGATGGTTTCCTGTCTCACATTCAAGTCCTTCAGCCATTTTGAGTTCATTTTTGTGTATGGTGTAAGAAAGTGGTCTAGTTTCATTCTTCTGCATGTTGCTGTCCAGCTCTCCCAGCACCACCTGCTAAAGAGGCTATCTTTTTTCCATCGGATACTCTTTCCTGCTTTGTCAAAAATTAGTTGGCCGTACATTTGTGGGTCCAGGTCTGGGTTCTCTATTCTATTCCATTGATCTATGTGTCTGTTTTTGTGCCAATACCATACTGTCTTGATGATGACAGCTTTGTAGTAGAGGCTAAAGTCTGGGATTGTGATGCCTCCCATTTTGGTTTTCTTCTTCAATATAACTTTGGCTATTCGGGGTCTTTTGTGGTTCCATACGAATTTGAGGATAGTTTGTTCTAGCTTTGAGAAGAATGTTGGTGCAATTTTGATGGGGATTGCATTGAATGTGTAGATTGCTTTGGGTAGTAATGACATTTTCACAATGTTTATTCTTC
>PJEM01013633.1:0-39777 GCA_004023845.1 Helogale parvula
GTGCTCGTTTGCCGGGGCTGCCGTTACAAAGCACCACAGGCTGGATGGCTCACACGGCAGAGATGTTTTGTCTCCCAGTTCTGGAGGCTGCGAGTCCAAGGCCGAGGTGTCAGGAGGGTTGGTTCCTTCTGAGGGCTGGGAGGGAAGGATCTGTTCCAGAATCTTCTACCTGCCTCTTTGCATTCTCATCCCTCTGTGCATACCTGTGTCCAAATCTCATCATCATCATCATCATCATCATCATCATCTTCTTAATTTATTTATTTTTGAAAGAGAGAGAGAGCAAGGGAGAGGCAAAGAGAGAGGGGGACAGAGGATTCTGAAGCAGGCTCTGTGACGACAGCAGGGACCCCGGAGCAGAGCTCGAACTTACAAGTATAAGCTAATGACCTGATCTGAAGTCAGGTGCTCAACCGATGGAGCCACCCAGGCGCCCCCGAATCTCCTCTTCTTATGAGGACCCGTATTGGGTTAGCGCACCACCCTAATGACTTCGTTCTAACTTGACACCTCTGTAAAGACCTATCTGTCACATGCCCAGAGAGGGTTAGGACTTGAACACAGAGTGGTGGGGGGAGGGGAGCGGGAGGCACAATTCACCCATCGCAGCCAGTTTGGCCATTCACAGCCACTAGAGACGTCCGTCACCCCGTCAAGGAAAGCTCCGGGTCGCATCCCGCAACTCGCTGTTGTGGAGCGTGCCCCGTGGAAACGGCCTGGCCCAGCACCGTCCGTGTGAAAGCGCTGATTAGCAGCCATACAACCTGCTCCGTCAAATCGGTGAGGCCCCCGTTGCGCCATGCGAGGCACCTTAAAGGAAAGGCTCACTGGAAACAGATGAAACCGTTCACGGGTCCTAGGTCAGCCCGACACACAGCCGCGGTGGCGGAGGAGGGGGAGGTGCGGGGTCTGAAACCCAGGGCTAGGGTGCCGTTGCCAGGCTTCTGGGCTCATGGGACTGGAGTCTATGGTGTCTCCCCAGTCTACACCTTGGCCATCACCCACTTTACAGAGTGGAAGCACTTCTAACATCTCTTATGCTAATTCAAAGACCCTCTGTGTCGCCTAGAGAGACAGATCATTAAATCCCTGCCACGGCCACTTCTGAAGTGTGGCCCTGTGACCAGGGTCCTTCAAACGATAACTAACCCACCGGCAGGTGTGTGGATCCGAACAGAACACCCATGTATCTCTGCTGTGTCCCAAGTATCGTCTTGTTTTTCAATTTCAGATTTTAGTAACTCCCTTGGAAAGAATTTTCTTTCTTCTAAAATAAAATATATATAGGGGCACCCGAGAGGCTCAGTTGGCTAAGCATCTGACTCTGGATTTCGGCTCAGGTCATGATCTCACGGTTCATGAGTTTGAACCCCACACTTGGCTGCACACTGATAGCGTGGAGCCTGCTTGGGATTCTCTCTCCCTCTCTCTCTGTCCCTCCCCTGCTCATGCTCTCTCTCGATCTCAAAATAAATAAATAAATGTAAAATAAAAAGATCAAAACAGGGGTGCCTGGGTGGCTCAGTCAGTTAAGCATCTGACTTCAGGTCATGATTTTATGGTTTGTGAGTTCAAGCCCTACATCAGGCTCTGTGCTGACAGCTCAGAGCCTGGAGCCTGCTTCAGATTCTCTGTCTCTACCCTCTCTGCCCCTCCCCTGCTCAAGCTCCATCTCTCTCTCAAAAATAAATAAACATTTAAACAAAAATTTAAAATATATAGGGGTACCTGGGTGGCTCCGTTGGTTAAAATCTGACTCTTGATTTCAGCTCAGGTCATAATCTCACGGTTCGTGAGTTTGAGCCTCGCGTCCAGCTCTGCACTGACAGTGCGAAGCCTGCTTGGGATTCTCTCTCTCTGCCCCTCCCCTGCATGCACTCTCTCTTTCAAAACAAATAAACATTAAAATATACACATAGGTTATAATGGGTTATAATGAAAATACTTGCCCACTCCACCCCACCCCGTGCCCACTCTGCCCATCTCCAACCTCAGCCATGCTCCTCAGAATGTGTAGAAATATCTCAAGGTAAATTACAGACAATACAGCAACTCTCAACTGCAAAGCTCTCTCTTCCTGGACACTGTGTAGCCTGAATTTTACCATTAGGGGGAAAAGGTAGGTGGTGATAAAGCTTATTTTCTTAAGTAGAATGAACGGCACGTGCAGATTCAGAGGTGATATGATACCTTCAGATTCAAGGAACTGAAGGAGATCCAGTAGGACAGGCATGTAGCTTTTAAAACTGAGATGGGGGGGCACCTGGGTGGATCAGTCAATTAAGCATCTGACTTCAGCTCAGGTCATGATCTCACAGTTCGTGGGTTCGAGCCCCTCGTCAGGCTCTGTGCTGACAGCTCGGAGCCTGGAGCCTGCTTCAGGTTCTGTGTCTCCCTCTCTTTCTGTCCCTCCTTTGCTCACGCTGTCTCTCTCTCAAAAATGAATAAACATTTTTTAAAATGACTGGACAAATTCTTTTTTTAAATGTTTTTTTAATGTTTTCTATGTATTTTTAAAATTTTTTAATGTTTTTTATTTATTTATGAGAGAGAGAGACACAGCACGAGCAGGGGAGGGTCAGAGAGAGAGAGAGAGAGGGAGACACAGAATCCGAAGCAGGCTCCAGGCTCCGAGCTGTCAGCACAGAGCCCGATGTGGGGCTCGAACCACGAACCGTGAGATCATGACCTGAGCCAAAGCCGGAAGCCGGACGCTTAATTGACTGAGCCACCCAGGCGCCCCAAGACTGGAGATATTCTTTTAAAAATAATTTAAAAATAAAAATAAATAAACACTAAAAATAAAAATAAAATCAGCCTTTTTGCACCAAGAGACATCTCAAGAATTCTTTCTTGGCTATCCACTCTGAACCCCCACAATGCCAAAATCTCATCACAGGTGTCCCTAATATTTCATTTTATACCACATTTTATTTATCCACTCATCAGTTGATGAACATTTGGGTTGTTTCCACTTTTTGACTACTACAAACAACACCGCTGTGAACATTCACACATGGGTTTTTGTGTGAACATGTGTCCGGTTCTCTTGGGCATTTACTTCCCGAGGCAACTGGGAGACCATTTGATCTTGAACTTCCAGCCTCCAGAACTGTGAGAACATAAATGTCTGTTGCTTAAGCCCCCCAGTCTGTGGTACTTCTGCTATGGAAATAGCAACAGCAAACTACTACAAGCTTTGGGGCGCCTGGGGGGCTCAGTCGGTTGGGGGTCACACTTCAGCTCAGGTCATGATCTCACAGTCCCTGAGTTTGAGCTCCATGCTTTGCTTTGGATTCTGTGTGTATGTCTCTCTCTCTGCCCCTTTCCCGCTCACACTCCGTCTCTCTCTCCCTCTTTCTCTCTCTCTCTCAAAAATAAATAAACATTAAGAAAAAAAAAAAACTAATACAAGCTTCTCCTCTTACCCATCCTCAGTGCTGAAGGACAGGAACATAGATCAAGGGAAACTTGAACTACAACTAAATTTGGGGAGAGGGAAGGGACACAGTTCAGTCCAGAACAAGGTGCTAAGACGGGAGGTGAGTAGGGACCATAACCAGATCACAAGAGCCTGGGGAGATAAGTTTGGGGACATTCTTCTTCACCCACACAGCCCCAGAGGTCCCCAGGGATTTGGCTCCAAGGAGCATCCCCTTTCTGTCCTTTACCTTCCAGATAGGACTAAGCACCAAGCACCGCTCAACCTTTTCAAGGTTGTCCAGGTAAAGGTAGACCCAGTGGGAAATGCAGAGAGAAAAAAATCCATGAAGAATAAATGCCTGGGAGGTGTTATGCAAATTAGATGCAAATGGCCCACCTATTCAGGGTTCCCTCTGTGGGACAGCTCCCCAGGGCTGTGGAAAAGAACCTAAACCTTTAATTCCTGCATTCACCAAATCTGTGGGCATATTGTGCCAGGGACTGTTCTAGGCCCTGGGGCCCCTGCACAGCTTTTGTTCTAGGCCAGTGCCATCCAACGTGGTGGCCACTGGTATGCTTGGTTATTAAGCACTTGCAATGTGGCTAGCCTGAGCTGAGATGTGCTCATGTATAAAATACACGCCAGATTTCAGAGACTTACTATAAACTATCTCATTAATAATTTCTATATTGAATGCATCTGAAATTTTCTAGACCTTTGATTAAACAAAAATATATATTAAAATTAATTCCATTTATTTCTTTTTGCTTC
Organism: Helogale parvula; assembly: GCA_004023845.1. Lineage (NCBI taxonomy): Eukaryota > Metazoa > Chordata > Mammalia > Carnivora > Herpestidae > Helogale > Helogale parvula. The sequence continues at coordinate 4,196 of PJEM01013633.1, forward strand.
ATTTTTAAAAAATTTATTGATGTTTATTTTTGAGAGAGAGAAAGAGAGAGAGAGAGAGCACCAGTGGGAGAGGGGTGGAAAGAGAGGGAGACAGAGAATCCGAATCAGGCTCCAGGCTCCGAGCTGTCAGCACAGAGCCCAATGAGGGGCTTGAACTCACTGACTATGAATGAGATCATGACCTGAGCCAAAATCAGAACCTCAACTGACATCCAAGTGCCCCTTTACTTTACTTTAAATGAGACTCCTACAAATTTTGATATTACATATGTGACTCACATTGTGGCTCACATTCAAGTCCTCCTGGACTGTGCTGTCCTACATGAGGCTCTACCTGGAGACCCTGACTGATGGAGGTCATTCTGGTGGACAGAAACAGAGGGGGCGTTAACCCGGGCCACCATTCCTAGGGATTAGGGGATTTGGAGCAAATGCCTCTAGCTGATGCTACCTGTTTTAAAATGAGCCGTAGGGGCCGAAATAAATGGGGAAAGAGGGAAAGAAAGATGATCAGCACAGAACTGGGGAGACTGGAGGGACATAAAAAGACTCTCAGGTCTGAGAGCCGATTTCCAAGTTGCCCTCTGAGGTAGGTAAAATCATGCTCCCCTCTCCGCCCCCCCATCAGGCAAATGTCCATGTCCTAATCCCTGGAACCTGTCAATGTATGATTGATCAGCCCTGGCAAAAGGAACCTTGCAAAGGTGATGAGGTTCAGGCTTGTTTTTTTTTAATGTCTTTTATTTATTTTTGAGAGAAAGAGAGAGACAGTGTGAGCAGGGGAGGGTCAGAGAGAGAGAGAAATACAGAATCTGAAGCAGGCTCCAGGCTCTGAGCTAGCTGTCAGCAGAGAGCCTGATGCGGGGCTCAAACCCACGAACCGTGAGATCATGACCTGAGCCGAAGCTGGATGCTTAACCGACTGAGCCACCCAGGTGCCCCAAGGTTTAGGGTTTTGAGCTGAGGAGATTATCCTGGACTATCCAAGTGGACCCAATGTGACCACCAGGGTCCTTAGAAGTGAAAGAGGGAGGCAGGAGATATGGAGATGAAAGCAGAGGAGGAAAGCCATTGAGGCTATGAAGATGGAGGAAGGGACCACGAGCCAAGGAATACAGGTGGCCTCCAGAAGCTAGAAAAGGCAAGGAAATGGAGTCTGCCCTCAAGTTTCCAGAAGGAATGCAGCCCTGTGACACCTTGGTTTTAGCCCAGTGAGATCCATTTCAGATTTCTGACCTCTCAAGCACGAAGATAATAGATTTATCTTGGTAGAAGCCTCTAAGTTTGCGGTAATTTGTTACAGCGGCCACAGGAAAAGAATACTCCCCCTTGCCTGCTATATGTTTCTTCGAGTTGCATTCCTCACTAGATGATAGAACCACTTCCTTCTACAGTATAGTAGAGAAAGTTCCTGACTGGGTCTTCAACCTGCCCAGTGGGTCTTTGGACAAGTCCCTTTTCCTCTCTGCCAAGGCTGGGGACAGGAAGACTGGATAAAATGTGTGGCATTCTAGCAGAGAGGAATGACGTATTTGTTGCACCGGGCACCAGCATGGATGTCATTACTAACATTAGGACCAAACAGCTGCCCAAAACCTGGGTGGCTGTCCAGAATCTCACTGAGTTCTGAGAACAGCCCCACGCATTAGAGAACTATTATCATCCTATCTTATTTTATTATGTTTTTAATTTTTTAATGTTTATTTACTTTTGAGAGTCAAAGAGAGAGACAGAGCATGAGGAGGGGAGGAGCAGGGAGAGAGGGAGACACAGAATCCAAAGCAGGCCCCAGGCTCCGAGCTGTCAGCACAAAGCCTGAAGCAGGGCTCGAACTCATGAACCATGAGATCATGACCTGAGCTGAAGTTGGACGCTTAACCAACGGAGCCACCCAGTGGCCCCTACTATTATCATCTCCTTTTAAAGCTAAGGAAACCAAGGCCAGAGAGATTGGGTAACTTGCCCACAGTCACTAATATGAGCCAAGAGTCAGTCTTGGTTCACAAACCCCTTGAGAGGCACCCATCTGACCAATAGCGCGGATGCTTAAGTTTCAATCATCTGTACATCACAGAGAGCTGGTATTCAGGGTGGAGAGATGAACAGCTCGGGCCAGATGGTCTCATCATGGGACTGAGGGAGGAAGTGGGAGGCACCTTTCACAGAAATACGTGCTTCTGAGCCTGAGAGGCCACTGCCCCCCAAGAGCGTTGTAACCAAATTCAACATGGTTCCCGACCTTGCTTTCCTTGGGAATCGCCTCTCTCTCTCACGTCACCCCAGGCTCCCTCTCTCATCTGCATTTTTCTGGGTTCTCTTTTGCTCTGCCCACCTCCTGCCTCCCTCCATCCTTCCCAAGCTCTTCCACGTTGACCCCTGCAAACCTCTCCCTGAATGTTCCTTCCTACTTTCACCCTAACGAAAACCAGCTCCTTCCCCAAAGATGCCCCCACGATCCTAACTGAAGGCTCTTCGAACAAGGTCGAGAGGAGGACGGGGTGGTCAGCACACGCCGCAGGAACAGTGAGCCCAAATCCCGGTGCTCCCCACAAACCAAGGCAGGGACTCACTCGTGTCCCCTTGTCCAACATGTCTCTGTTCACGCACCCGGGCTCTTCATTCAGGCGCAGCCTCTGAAACATCACCCGTCCCCTGGTGAAGAGGGAACAGACGTGCGGACGGCCATGAGGTGGCTCTTGAAGCCTGTGCGCAGAAAAGACACATGTCACTCGTGTTCACATTTCATTGTGAGTCATACGGCCGAGCCTCCTATCAGCGGGGTGTCCTTCAGAAGAGACAGCAAGTGTTGGGAACGGTAATACAGTGCGTTATCATATTGGCATACTGGCTGCTTCCAGATATTACGATTCCTTCTCCAAACTCCTTTTTGTTTTTTTTAACCCTGCTTCCCCTGGACAGATCTCCTAGAATGACAGCCAGACCCCCTGTCTTCCAGCTCTTCACAGGCTCCTGAGAAATCTGAGTCACACTCCCGGCCCTCACCCCCCCCTTCCATGTCAGATACTTTAGAATGTTCCAGAGGTTCTCCGACACTTCTTTCAGTCCCCAGAGAAGCGACCCTCCTCCAAGCCTTCTTGCCTGAAGCGGCAACACCTTGCTCTACAATTAATTCATCATCTCACCCACAAATGGGGTAGATCCAGTCACACTGCGTAAACCGCCCCATAGTTTCCCACGGCCTTCGGAGAAATCCTTACCTTGGGGCGCCTGGGTGGCTTAGTCACTCTTGGTTTCAGCTCAGATCATGATCTCAAGGTTCATGGGATCAACCCCTGCATCAGGCTCTGTGCTAATAGTGCAGAGCCTGCTTGGGATTCTCTCTCTCTCTCTCTCTCTCTCTCTCTCTGCCCCTCCCCATCTTGTGTGTTCTCTCTCTCAAAATAAATAAACATTAAAACCTTTTTAATAAATAAATTCAATTTAATCCTTCCCTTTCCCTAGAAAGGTCTTCCCAGCAGGCTCCTGCTTGCTGCCTCGGGCCCTGCAACGGCCTTGGTCACTTCACAGTCTGGCCACTGATGCTTTCATTGCTTTAGGGCTTTCACAACACAGTTCTCTTTGCCTGGAACTCTCTCCACCTTCATCTCTCGGGTCTCAACTTCCTCAATGAGGCCTTTACACCCAGTAGGTTCTCTCTATATGAGGCTCCTTCACTGCCCCTATTGGCCCCTCTGAATACTTAGCACTCCCCGCCCCCCGCCCCGCTTGCTCAGTGCCCCTCCTGCCCACTCAGACTGCAGCAGCAGGAAGGCAGTGGCCGTCTGTGGCACTGCGATGTGGCAGCATAGTACTCTTGCTCGGGAAATACTTTTTCAGGGGCACCTAGCTGGCTCAGTCAGTTAAGCGTCTGACTCTTGATCTTAGCTCAGATCACGGTTTGTGGGATCGAGAAATACACTTCTTTTAATGTTTATTATTTATTTTTGAGAGAGACAGAGCACACGCTGGGGAGGGGCAGAGAAAGTGGGAGACACAGAACCCGAAGCAGGCTCCAGCCTCTGAGCTGTCACCAGAGCCTGATGCGAGCCTCAAACTCATTAACAGAGAGATCGTGACTGTGGGGAATAAGCTTAGGAATCCCCTGAGCCTGAACTCAGGGGTTAACAAGGCAAAAAGAGTTACAAAGCCATAGGTGCTCACACTCCAGCTTGGGTCAACAATATTAGGTAAGTAAGCATAGAGAGGGCGGGGCCAAGGCCCCAGGATAGAGAGGGTGGGGCCAAGGTCCCAATACAAAGGTATGGGAGGTAACTAAGATTAGGTATTCAGGACAGATACGACCCCCCCAATTTAGTACTATAGAAGGAAGCTGCTTTCACAGGAAAGAAGTACTAAATTAAGTAAACAGGTAAATAGGGCAATGGACCGCCCTGGGTGAAGTTGCCCAGAGTGGAGTTGGTTAGCAAAAGAAAGGTGCCTGGCTGACCCTGAGGTTGCGCACTCTATCTGTCTTGTCCCCTAGGCTAGCTAAGATTAAACAGGTGGGGCACCTCATGTCTGCCGCTAACATCCATCTGCCCGTCCGCCAGGCGCCAGGATTTTGGTTTATATTGACCCAACCCCCTAATACAGTATATCTTCAAAACTTCCCTTTCCCTCACGTCCATGAGTTAATGTTCACAGATTCATGGTCTCTTTGTGCACGCCCATCATGTTTGTAAGCCTTCTGATCTTAATAAAAACAGGACAAGGACCCTTATTCGGGGCTCTTGTCTCTGCTGGACATTAGCCATCTCTCTCAGTTTAACCCTGCATCCACTTTCTTGCTGGACAAGAAAGTACTTTAGACCCCGAGTCTATGACACATGACCTAAGCTGAAGTTGGATGCTCAACCAACTGAGCCACCCAGGTGCCCCCTAAGGAGTCTTTTTTTTTTTTTTTTAAGGACAAAAGATGGAAGACAGAGACTGTCCATCAGAACAGAAATGATTGTGGATCGGGTTGCCCGTGTTAGAATCCTGGCTCCACTGATGATCGGTGCAGGCACTAGACAAGTGATTTAAACTCTCTGTGCCTCAGTTTCCTCCTTTGTAACAAGGGAGTGATAACAGTATGTTCTTCACGAGGATATTTGGGAAGGAGGATGTTGCCAGGCTTAAATAAACCGTGAGATCATGACCTAAGACAAAGCTGGATATTTAAACGACTGAGCCACCCCGGCACCCCAATTTATAAACTTTTAAAAAAATATTTTTTCAATAACAATGAATTTGTCATACATAGAGACTGAGGGGAGGAGATAATCAAGGTTAATCAGTGCAATTAGCCATGAGTAAAGTAGCCTCCTCACCTAATCAAGAGAGGCAAAAGAGGCTGGGACATTTGTGCTACCTCTGGATCCCTTACTCCTGAACTCCCCCATATCCTGTTCCTTTCCTGCATTTCCCTCAAAGTTTCTAGACCTCCTGCAGTGCTTCTTCACCCACATCCATCGAAAGAAACCTGGTTTCATGGCTGAGAGGGTGTTTCCTCCGCTTCCCTCATCCTCACCTCTGCTGTTCTCACCTCCCCCCCAGCCCTTCCCCATGCATCCCACACGTCCCGCCAGCCAAGTCCGCTGGAAGAGTTCGGAGCTTCTCTGAGATGTTGGCTGTCCTCGGATTCATTGCTGAGCAGAAGGACTTGAATGACACCCTGGAAAAAGAAACATCCTGATGCATCAGTGAGACACATCCCAGGCCTGGGTTTCTCTGTCTGCCAAACCAGGCTGTGCTATGGGTGTGACATGAACAGCTTTGGAAAGGCCCCCAAGGTATAGGGCCCTTTTTTTAAAATTATGTTTTATTTATTTCTGAGAGAGAGAGAATGGCAGACGGGCAGGGGAGGGGGGAACAGAGGATTTGAAGTGGGGGCTCCGCTCTGACAGCGATGAGCCCAACGCGGGGCTCGAACTCACAAACTGCGAGATGATGACCTGAGCCGAAGTGGGACGCTCATCCGACTGAGCCACCCAGGTGTCCCCATGGTGCCTCCTTATAGGGCTAAGATGGCGTCTGAAATCACAGCTGCCAGACACCAGAGCTGCCAGACACGAAGTACCACAGACTGAGTGGCTCAAACAACAACAGAAGCGAACTTTCTCACAGTTCTGGAAGCTATACATCCAAAGACGGAGGTGCTGGCAGGGGTGGGTTCTCCCGAGGCCTCTCTCCTCGGCTGGCAGACTTCTGCAGTACTGGTTCAATTTCTGGTTTTCTGACCAAACCCCCAGTTGCCACACTTTGCCTCCTGTAGCCATGTGAGGAAGTTGGGCCCGTGGGATGTGAGCGGAAGTAAGGTGGCGACTTCCGGGTCATGTCCTTAAAATGAAACGAATCACTTCCGTGTTCTGTCTTCTCACACCGGAGCACAGGGATTTGGGGACAGCATGCTCAGAGCTGGGCAATCGGAAAGGTGCAATTTTTCCCGCTTCAGATGGGGCCACCCACCCGCTCTGGGGGGTGCGGACTGTGAAATAAATGTCTTCGGAGGCATTCTGTTCTGGACTCTCTTTGTTGTACCTCAGTCCAAACTCTACTGCAGACACGTCTAAAAAGCAAAACTACAGAGGCCCCCAAAACTTCAATAAGAGAATACAAATAACACTTGAGTTTAAAAAGTAAAACATCGGGCGCCTGGCTGGCTCAGTCGGTTAAGCATCTGGCTCTTGATTTCTGCTCAGGTCATGATCCCACAGTTTGTGAGTCCAAGCCCCCACCCTGGGCTCTGACAGCGTGGAACTTCCTTGGGATTCTCTGTTTCCCTGTCTCTCTGCATCTCCCCCACTCTCGATCTCTCAGAAATAAATGAGCATTAAAAAATAAACAAAATAATAAAAAATAAAACAAAGGAATCCTTATAACTGTATGGCAATAAAAGCATGACGAAAAACAGTGTTTCAAGGGTAATTCTAGCTGTCAACATTTTTATCAAAGAAGAAAGATCGGAAACAAGTGAAGAAAGCCTTAGCTTAAGAAATGAAGTTTGGGGGGAGGGGACACCTGGGTGGTTCAGCTGAGCATCTGACTTTGGCTCAGGTCATGATCTCACAGTTCATGAGTTCGAGCCCCTTGTCGGGCTGTGTGCTGACAGCTCAGAGCCTGCAGCCTGCTTCCAATTCTGTGTCTCCCTCTCTCTCTGCCCCTCCCCCACTTGTGCTCTGTCTCTCTCAAAAATAAATAAACATTTAAAAAAATTTTTAAAAAGAAACATAGTATGAGGGGCACTCAGATGGGTCAGTTGGTTAAACAGCTGACTCCTGATTTCGGCTCAGGTCATGATCTCACAGGGCTCTGCGCTGGCACCATGGAGCCTGCTTGGGATTCTCTCTCTGCCCCTCCTCCTCCCCCCTCAAAATAAATAAAATACACATTAAAAAATGAAATATAACAATGGAGAAAATCCAAAAAACAAATAGAAAAATATTTTCAGGCAGAAATAAAGTAGAAAAACTAGAGAAAATTAACAAAAAAAAACCCCACAGAAGTTGGTTATTTGAGATGCTTCAGGCAAAGCTGGTGGAAAGAAAAAAGAAAGATGCCAAATAAAAGCATAATTTGTAGGGGAAAGAGAGAAAGGACAACAGAAATAAATATTTGTAGAATAATAAAATAAAATTCAAACTCTATAAACCAATACATCTTAAAATGTTAACAAAATGGACAGATGCCCATAAGAATAGAAAATGCCAGGGGCGCCTGGGCGGCTCAATCAGTTAAACCTCCGACTTCGGCTCAGGTCATGACCTCACAGTCCGTGAGTTCGAGCCCCTCATCAGGCTCTGTGCTAACAGCTCGGAGCCTGGAGCTGCTTCAGATTCTGTGTCTCCCTTTCTCTCTGCCCGTGCCCCTCTCATGTTCTGTCTCTCTCTGTCTAAAAAATAAATAAAACATTAAAAAAAAAGAATAGAAAATGCCAATACTGAAACAAGAAGAAACAGATCCAAACCCATTAAAGAACCAGACATTTTAATTAAAAGAAGCCCTACAAGATTTTCAAGGGCAGCTCTACCAAACGTTCAAAGAAAAAAAGCACCTGCCACATACAAATTATCACAGGGAAAAAGTAAAGATTTTCATCAACTGAAGAAGCACAATTTGGAAAAGAATATTAGACACCTATTTTACTTTCTAACTGCAGATACAATTTCTAAATAAGATATTAGATAAGCAAATACAAATAATGTGTAAAAAATAAAATGGCATCGGGGCACCGGGGTGGCTCAGTCTCTTAAGTATCTGACTTCAGCTCATGTCATGTATCTCACAGTTCATGGGTTCGAGCCCCGAGTTGGGCTCTGTGCTGACAGATCAAAGCCTGGAGCTTGCTTCGGATTCTATGTGTGTGTGTGTGTGTCTCTCTCTACCCCGCCCTTGCTTGTGCTCTCTCTCTCTCACTCTCAAAAATAAACAAACATTATTTTTTTAAATGTTTTTATTATTTATTTTTGGTTCAAAGAGAGACAGAGCATGAGAGGGGGAGGGGCAGAGAGAGAAGGAGACAAGGAACGGGAAGCAGGCTCCGGGCTCTGAGCTAGCTGTCAGCACAGAGCCTGACGTGGGGCTCGAACCCACGAATGTGAGATCTGACCTGAGCCGAAGTCGGAGGCTTAACTGACTGAGCCACCCAGGCGCCCCTAAACAAACATTAAAAATTTCTAAAATAAAATAAAATAAAATGGCATCAAGTAGGTTTTAGTAAACATCAGAAAGTTAATAATATAATATACTATATGATGGAGTAAAGTAGGAAAGTCACACATTTGCCTCCACAGAGTTTTAAAAAAATTGACAAAGTTCAATACCTATTTATGATAAAAGCTCCCAGAAAACTAGGGATAGAAAGGAAAGTCTAGGGGCGCCTGGGGGGCTCAATCGGTTAAGCTTCCAGCTTCGGCTCAGGTCATGATCTCACGGTTTGTGGGTTCGAGCCTCGCGTCGGGCTCTGTGCTGACAGCTCAGAGCCTGGAGCCTGTCTTCAGATTCTGTGTCTCCCTCTCTCTCTGACCCTCCCCTGCTCGCGCTGTCTCTCTCTCTCTCTCAATAATAAATAAAATGTTAAAATTAAAAAAAAAAAAAAGAAAGGACTGTCTATAATTTGATAAAGACGAATCTACTACAAACCTTAAGCTTACTCCCTTTAAGACCAGCAGGAAGACACAGCTGGCCTCCGTCACCACCACTGTTCACTCCTGCGGGTCCTGGCCAGTGCAACAAGCCATTATAAATATTATGAAGAATACAAATACATACATAAGGCATATGGGGGGCTCAGTCGGTTAAGCATCTGACTCATGGTCTCACGGTTTCGTGAATTCAAAACTCATGTCCGGCTCTGTACTGGTGGCATGAAGCCTCTTTGGGATTCTCTCTCCCTCACTCTCTGCCCCTCCTCCACTTGCACGGTCTCTGTGTCTCACAAGATAAGTAAATAAACGTAAAATTTTTTAAATAAGTAAATAAATGTATATAAGGAAAGGGAGGGAGGATGACCAAACTGTCATGATCTCGATGTGATTTAGCATTCCAAACAGAAAACCCCAACCAGGCGCCTGGGCAGCTCAGCTGGTTAAGCGTCTGACTTCAGTTCAGGTCCTGATCTCATGGCTCATGAGTCTGAGGTCTGGATCGGGCTCTATGCCCACAGCTGGGAGCCTGGAGCCCACTTCAGAGTCTGTGTCTCCCTCTCTCTCTGCCCCTCCTCTGCTTGCACTCTGTCTCTCTCTCTCCTTCAAAAATAAATCAACATTTTTTAAAAACTTAGAAACCTCAAATCGTTAAAACTAAGAGATTCAGCAAAGTGACCAAATAGAAGATCAAATTGGAAAAATGAATAGCATTCCTCTTCATAATAGTAAACAACTAAAAACTCTAACAAAAAAATAAGATTCTGGGGCACCTTTGTGGCTCAGTTGGTTATGCATCTGACTTCGGCTCATGTCATGATCTCACAGTTCGAGCCCCACATCGGGCTCTGTGCTGACAGCTCAGAGCCTGGAGCCTCCTTCCAATTCTGTGTCTCCCCCTCTCTCTGCCCCTCCCCTGCTCATGCTCTGTCTCTCTCTCTCAAAAATAAATAAACATTAAAAAAAATTTTAAATAAGATTCCACTCAGAATAGTGACAAAAGTTAAAAAGGAATGACTTCCCCTGGTTCAGCTGGTGGACTGTGTGCAAGTTAGAGCCCCATGTGGGGTGTGCAAGTAACTTAAAAAGTAAAATAGTCCAGGGGCTCTGGGTGGCTCAGTCGATCAAGTGTCGGACTCTTGGTTTTGGCTCAGGTCATGATCTCACAGTCTGTGAGATCAAGTCTCAAGTCAGGCTCTGCACTGACAGCAAGGATCCTGCTTGGCTTTCTCTCCCTCTCTCCCTCCCTCTCTCTCTTTCTCTCTCTCTCTCTCTCTCTGTCACTCCCCTACTCATGCTCTCTCTCTCTCAGAATAAATAAGCTTTTAAATAAATAAATAAATAGATTAATTAATTTAAAAAACAATCTTAAAAAAATTAAAAAGGAATCTAGGTCCTCACCCATCCATTCACAAGACATTTATGAAGAAAAAAATGTAATGTTATTAAAGGACACAAAAGAAATCAAACCAATGGGGAGTAAGCCATGTTCATGAACGCAACGATTAGTATTATCTGGATGGCTCTTCTAGTTAAATCAATTTATGAATTCAAGCAAGCCCAAATTCCAGAAATATTTTTTTCTGAGAAATAATAAATGGATTTTAAAAAATTTTATGTCTTTTATTTGATTTTGAGAGAGAGAGAGAGACAGCACGAGCAGGGGAGGGTCAGAGAGAGAGGGAGACACAGAATCTGAAGCAGGCCCCAGGCTCTGAGCTGTCAGCACAGAGCCCGACGCGGAGCTCGAACCGCAAACCATGAGATCATGACCTGAGCCGAAGCCAGTCGCTTAACCGACTGAGCCACCCAGGCACCCCTTCAGAAGATGTATGTTTAAGCATCAAGACCCACATGTAGATGGGAATTGGCCAAAGGTGGGGGATGGGTGAGGATTTTCTGAATCAGATAAGATACACTAACAAGCTAGAGTTTACAAGAAAACGAGATGGTGTGGCACGTGACCGGACAAACTGCTCAAAGGAAGAGAACAGAGAGGCCAGAATTAGACACACGTGTCTGAAAGCACAAGAGATACTTTCAGAATAAGCATCCTAATCGGAAGGAAAGAGATGGATTGCTAAGGGATACCAGGACAACTGGCTCCGTGCAGGAAAAGTGGGTTCCCTGCCTCTCACCATAGTACAGAGGCCAAATAAATGGATTAAAGACCTAAATATTAAAGCTAAATCCATAAAGCGAGTATGTTACTTTCTCAGTGCTGCCAGCACAAAGTACTGGAAATTGGGTGGCTTAACCTAACAGAAGTGTATCGTGTCTCAATTCTGGAGGCTAGAAGTCCACACTCCAGGTGACAGCAGAGCCATGCTCCCTCTGAAACCTGCCGGGAATCCTTCTTTGCCTCTTAGCTTTTACTGGTTTGCTGGCCGTGTCTGGAGTCCCTTGGCTTGCGGCCCGCACAGCGTCCATCTCTGTCTTTCCCCGGTGTGTGACTGTCTTCATGTGGCTGTCATCTTAAAAGACACTAGTCACACTGGGGGAAGCACCTGTGCTACTCCAGTATGACCTCACCTTAATTGAAGCAATTACATCTGCAACTATCCTATTTCCAAACTGGATCACATTCTGGAGCGCTGAGGCTTAGGATTCCCCATATGTGGGCGGGGGACGGAATCCAACCCATAATAGCTGTAGAAAAATGTAGAACATCTTCATGACTTTAGAATGAATAAAGATTCTTAAGCCTAGGGGTGCCTACGTGGCCCAGTCAGTTAAGCTTATGACTCTTGATTTTGGCTCAGGTCGTGAGATCAAGCCCCAAGTCGGGCTCTGCAGTGAGCATGGAGTCAGCTCCGGCTTCTCTCTCCCCCTCTCTTGCTCACGCATGTGCTCTCTCTCAGTATAAATAAATAAACATTTTTAAAAAGATTCTTTTTTTAATGTTTATTTATTATTGAGACAGAGAGAAACAGAGCATGAATCGGGGAGGGACAGAGAGAGGGAGACACAGAACCTGAAGCAGCTTCCAGGTTCTGAGCTGTCAGCACAGAGCCCCACGCAGGGCTCGAACCCACAGACCGTGAGATCATGACCTGAGCCGAAGTTGGATGCTTAACCGATGGAGCCACCCAGGTACCCCTTAAAAAGATTTTTAAGCCTAGAAAACATAAACTACGTAGTGAAAATAGGATGCCCATGATATATTAAAAGTAAAGATGTCTCCTGAATAACTGAAAAAGTTAACCAAGGAAAGAAAGACTGGCAGAAGATATTTTCAGCTTCAAAAGAAAAAGTGGTTAATTTCTAGAATAAACAAAACCCTGCAAATATTGCAGAATGGAAATCAACAACACCACCACAAACTGGCAAGAAATATGAATAGACAATTAACGCAAAAGAAAACCCAAATGGCTGACAAGTCTGAAGAGATGCCCAACCGCATTCATAATTAGTTAGGAAATCACAACATGCTAGTTCAATCCATCAGAGTGGCAAAATTTAGAAGCTCAGAGAGGAAATAAAATAAAACATGAAAATTTAAAAAAAATTGTAATTTTTTATGTGATCAATATACAATAATTCTATGTGAACCTCAGAGAGGAGCTAATGGAACGAGAAGACCTAAGCTAGCGGAAGTTAGTGAAGACACGTGGAATTTGAATTAGACAACCTCCAGTTGGTCTAATTCAGTATGTATATCCTACGATCTAACATTCTCAACCTTAGGTGTATAATCCAGAAAAACTCTCATACAAGTCCCAGAGGACACAATTACAAAGATTGATGAAGTATTATTTGTAGTAGCAAAGAATTCAATGTAATGTAGATTTTCATTGTCAGTGACTACATATGGGGGTTAAGAGACTGAAGAGCTATGCAGCAAACAGAAGCTATGAACCAGGGACACCCAGCTGGCTCAGGCAGTAGAGCATCCAACTCTTGATCTTGGGGTTGTTAATTCGAGCCCCAAGTTGGGTGTAGAGATTACTAAAAATAAATAAAATCTGGGCCGCCTGACTTCGGCTGGGGTCGTGACCTCACAGTTTGTGAGTTTGAGCCCTGCATCAGGCTCAGCACTGGTGGTGCAGAGCCTGCTTGGGATTCTCTCTCTCTTTCTCTCTCTCTCTCTCTCTCTCTGCCCCTCCCCACCTGTGCCTGTGCGCTCTCTCAAAATAAATAAATAAACTTAAAAAAGATAAATAAAATCTCTAAAAAAAAAAAAAGAAGCAGTGAACCAGACATAGTAATAATATGATATGGTCTTAAAACAATATTGAGCAAAAAGAAATAAAATAGAAATTCATTTAATACCATTTTTGTAAATTAAAAACATACGAAAAACAAAAAAAAATACATAAAGCATTATACATCATCTTAGGAATATAAACATGTCCAAGAATCAGAAATTAAACAAATTAGGAAGTGTGTCTGAGGTAGAAGAAGAGATAGAAATGAGAAGGGAGACAGGAAAGAAAAAGTGACACAAAAGAATGGCTTTAAAAAATTTTTTTTAACATTTATTTATTTTTGAGGGAGAGAGAGAGAGAGAAACAGAATGTGAGCAGGGGAGGGTCAGAAAGAGAGGGAGACACAGAATCTGAAGCAGCTCCAGGCTCTAAGCTGTCAGCACAGAGCCCGACACGGGGGTCAAAACCACAAACCGTGAGATCATAACCTGAGCCGAAGTTGGCTGCCCAACCAAATGAGCCACCCAGGCGCCCTGACAAAAGAATAGCTTTACACCGGTTACTGCTAATTGTGTGTCAGAAATAAAACAGTAAGGTAAAATCAATTCTCAGAAAAAAAAAAGAATGAATGAATAAATGAGAAATGTTAAGAAAGGAAGCAATACAAGCAAAAACCATACAGAAGGACAACAAAGGATATTTCATACTAAGGAAAGGAATAATTCATTGTTGTCATGTTAATATCATAAATCCTCATGCACATAACAACATAACTTCTAAATATATAAAGCGAAAACTGATACACCTAAAAGGAAAAATGAGCGTATCCTCACTAATAATGGGAGAGTTTATTATACCTTCCAGAAGGCAAAATATCAAACAGAAAAAAAAAGTAGGGAACAAGAATTAGAGATAATTCAGATATAAAAAGGTAATAAACTTGTATAGTCAGATCTCTGATCCCAACAACCAGAATGCACATCCTTTAAAAACATACAGAACACTTCCAAAACAAATTTTTTAAAATCCCACCTATTAGGTCAAAAGGGAAATGGTGGCACATTCCTAAGGATTTATACCATTCAGAGAACATGTTCATTGAATAAAATTAGCAATCAATTGCAAAAAGATAATCAAGGAAAAATCCAGGTACCTAGATGTTCAAAAATACATTTCTAAATAATTTGGTCTAATTAATTTGACATTACATTTTTGGTGAACTGAATAACAAAAAAAGCACCACATATCAAAACCTGGAGAATACAGAATAAATAAACATTAAAATTGGGGGTGGGCAGTGAATCAACAAAGCAGAAATTAACTAAATAACCCCCCCCCAAATAAGTAGGAGACAAAAGCTCTTTGTTTGGTTTTTTTAAGACTAATAAAACTATAAAATCTGGGGGAATTGACCCAGAAAAATAAGAGAAGAAACAATTAAATATCAGGAAAACCAAAGACAATATACCTTCAGATGCAAATGAATCATAAAAAAATCATGCATAAAGTTGTGCCAATGAATCTGAAGTCCTAGATAAAATAGATATTGTTCTAGACAAATATAAATCACAAACATTTATTCCAGGAGAAAGCAATAAATCTGAATAAACCAACATCCACGGAAGAAGTTGAAATTGCAGTCAGAGACCTACCAAAAAGGTAGGACTTCTATTAGAAATCTGAAAACATCATACTTCATAGTGAAACTTTAACATTATTTCTTCAAAAATCTCAGGCAAGACAAGGATTGTCTATTATCACCACTATCAGTAACGTCGTATTGAAACTCTCAGGCAAAGCGGCAGGGGTGAGAAATGAGTGATAAAGATTGGAAAGAATTGTTATTTTGTTACCCCAACAGGATCATCTAGCCAGGAAAGTATGGAGAATTAGCTCTCTGGTTGTTCTAAAACAAGTAAGAGCGAGTTCAACAAGGTAGCCGATCCCAAACCAGCAGTAAAAATGCAAGAGTAGTAATTGATTAGGGGAAAAAAAAGATCCAACTCATAAATAAATAAGTAAAAATTGTAAAGTCCCAGTGAGTGAACCAGAGAAAGCATGTACAAGATATCCCAGGAGAAAATTATGTCTATGTCTAAGATGGAAGACTCAATATTATGAAACCACAAATTCTCCCCCAAATCAATAACTTATTCATTTACAATCCCAATCAAAATCCAAAGCACCTGCTAAGGAATTGACAAATTCTATCCCACTCCCCATTCCAACTGCAGGAGCCACCAGGCTTAGAATCAAGCCAAGGCCCCTTGCTCACCCGAGTCTAGGCATTCGCTGGGAAAGCACCTCTTCCGCTGCCCAACCCATAAGCAGCTGGTAAACAGAGTAACAATGTCAGCATAACACAAGCGTGTCGGTTAATGTGCCGTTTTTCTCCGGTTAATGTGCAGTTTTTCTCCGGGAAGTTAATAAGTTGAAGCAATCAGGGCCGAGTTTTCTCCCAGTTAAAGGGGAAGCCTTAGTGATCAAAGAAGGTCTTCACACTCACAAAAAAAAGCTGAAAATCTGAAGAACTGTCTTCCTTTAGATCCACAGTGGCTTGTTTCAGTGGTTTCAAGGATCATAATGCTTGCTACAATGTTATGGTATGTGGCAAAGCTGTGAATGCAGGTGAAGAAGCCACAATGATATTTTCTCATATCAAAACGACAGGAATGAAGGCAACACCTTATTTAAAAATTTCTTTTCTAATGTTTTACTTATTTTTGAGAGAGAGAGAAAAAGAAACAGCATGAGCAGGGGAGGGTCAGGGAGAGATAGGGAGACACAGAATCCAAAGCTAGCTGTCAGCACAGAGCCCAATGCAGGGCTTGAACCCACAAACGTGAGATCATGACCTGAGCCGAAGCTGGACTGAGCCACCCAGGTGCCCCCGAAGACAACACCTTAAATCAGATTTTTAATTTTGATGGAAATGGTTTCCATTAGAAATTAATATCTACATGTGATACACACACACACACACACACACACACACACACACACAATGGAATATTACTCAGTGATCAAAAAGAATGAAATCCTGACATTTGCAACAACATAGATGGAACTAGAATGTACTATGCTAAGCGAAATAAGTCAGAGAAAGAGAAATGTCATATGACTTCACTCATATGTGGAATTTAAGAAACAAAACAGATGAATATAGGGTAAGGGGAGGAAAAATAAGATAAGAGAGAGGGAGGCAAACCATAAGAAACTTTAAATAGAACAAACTGAGGGGTGTTGGGGGGATGGGCTAAGTGGGTGACGGGAGTTAAGGAGGGCACTTGTTGGGATGAGCATTGGGTGTTCTACGTAAGTGATGAATCACAGGGTTCTACTCCTGAAATCATTATTACACTATCTGTTAACTAACTTGGATTTAAATAAAAATTTTTAATTAAAATAATAATAAGGCCAGAAATTTTTCAAAGAAAGAAAAGAAAAGGAAAGGAAAGGAAAAGAAATTAATCTGTCCAGACCAGCATCTCTGAGAAGAAAGTGCAAGCCCGGTAAGATTGCAAAGAAGGCACTGAAAGTGTTGCTAAGTGCAAACCTCTGTGGAATTGTAACTGTGCTAGTATTTCTGTTAGAATCATTATTGGTTTTCGGCACTCTGATAATGAAGCTGCCGGTGTTTTGAGCAATCTGTCCCTATTTTTCTCCCCTTCCCCATAAATTCTTATTTTTTTTTTTAGTGCACTGTTTGTAGAACTCCAGGTTTTTTCAGGAGCGCATATATCACTTATGGAAGACCCACCTATAACTCACGATAAGGGGAGACTCTTGTCTTCCAACAAGCATTCTTGATAGGTCCAACGTTTCCCTGATGGGTAAGGAGACCAGGTACCCACTTCTAAGAGTGGAACGACTTCCCAGGAGCAGGGACAGGGGCTGGAACTTGGGAACCAGAACTCCTCACGATTCCTCTTTTATCTCCTCCCTCCAGACCTCCTGGCCACTAGGGAGAAACCACGTGAAAAGGCCCAGAATTTTGCCACTTACAAGCTTAAGATCTTGAGCAAGTCACTGAATCTCTGCAGCACTCAATATCTTCATTCTTTAAATGGGAAGGCAGTGTTTTGTTTTTAAGTCATGTTTGTTTTTAATTTAAAAACCTGCCTTTGAGTCTTGCTTTGCCATTTATAGTTCTGTGACCTTGGCCAAGTGACTTTGCTTCGCAATGCATCATCTGTAAAATGGGGGCTTTGCGAGAATTTGATGATACCATGCAAAGCGCTTAGCACAAGATGCGCATTAAGCCCCAATAAATTGAAGTTCCTATTCTGGGAGGCGGGGAATTCCGACTGCTGAGGCAGAAGAACCCAGAGCTGGTGGGGAAAGACGTGGCAGTGATTTCCCGATGGACAGTGAACACGTTCTGCCAGCCCCGTCTTCCCTTCTGGGGAGACGCCATCAACCGAATCCCCTAGGTGGCAGGAGCCACCAACCTTTTTCCAGCGCTTGAGGCCGCCTCCCGCGGCGCCTGTCCCAGAACGGACTACATTTCCCGGCGTGCATCTCGGATTGGGACCCCGAGGGGAGGGCCAGCCAAGGGGACCGGGTTCCAGCCGCGTTAGAGGCTGGAGGCAGTAAACACCACTCACGCAGCTCCTATATTTCGCGTTGCGAAGCCTGTCCGCCGCCGTCAACCTCTTCTTGAGCCGCAGACCCGCAGGGTCTGTGAGGAGCGCTTGGCCCCGCCTCCTTCCCCTCCTGCGGGCATCTGGCCCACCGCGTCCCAGGGAGGGTCGAGGACAAGTTTATCTCCTCGGGAGGATTCCTTCGGCCTCGCGGGGTCCCCACTGCGGCCCCAGGCTGGCAGCGGGGCTCTGGGAGCTAGGGGGACAGCCTCGAGGCCGCTCAGCCGGAGACTACAACTCCCAGGCGGCACCGCGGCGACGGCGGCGGCGGCGGCGGCGGCGAGCACGTCACTCGGGCACCGCCGGCGGCCCCGGGAAGCGGCGCGGGCGGGGGCAGGGCTGGGGCCGACCAGGAGGCCGGTGCTGAGGATGGGGGCAGTCCGGCCGCCCCGCGCGTGAGAAGGCCGAGGGGCGCGCCACCCCATCCCGGGGCGGGCGCCCCCCGGGCCCCGCCACCCCCAACCCCACCCGGCGGTCGTGGCCCGGGATGCGGAGCCGGGGGCCGCCGGTGGAGCTGCGCGGGGTGAGAGGCGTGGGGAAGGGGGCTGCCTGCTTCCCTCACCCTCGTCCCCCACCGGCGGGCCCCGGCAAGAATTGGGGACCCGCGCGGCCAGGACCTCTTAGCTCCCTGACATTTGGGGGAGACAGGGCCACCCTACCCGCACCCCACCCGGGCAGCTGAATCAGAGGGGACGACCCTGCCCTTTTAAGGAGGCTTTTTCTTGCTCCTGCGGAGGATCCCCAGCCCCCAGCCATGGCCACCAGGAGCCTCCTAGAACCTGCAGGGACTGCCCCCCATCTTGGCCGCCGGGGCCCGCCCTCTGCATCCCGCGGGCAGCCTGTGTGAAGCGGCCTCCCGCAGCCCCCGGCCCCTCCCCCATGGAGGAGGAGGAGGGGGTGACGGCCAAGGAGTGGGGCACGACCCCCACGGGGCCCGTCTGGACCGCGGTGTTCGACTACGAGGCGGCGGGCGATGAGGAGCTGACCCTGCGGAGGGGCGACCGCGTCCAGGTGCTTTCCCAGGACTGTGCGGTGTCGGGCGACGAGGGCTGGTGGACCGGGCAGCTACCCAGCGGCCGAGTGGGCGTTTTCCCCAGCAACTACGTGGCCCCTGGCGCCCCCGCCGCGCCCGCGGGCCTCCAGCTGCCCCAGGAGATCCCCTTCCACGAGCTGCAGCTAGAGGAGATCATCGGTGTAGGGGGCTTTGGCAAGGTCTACCGGGCCCTATGGCGCGGCGAGGAGGTGGCTGTCAAGGCCGCCCGGCTGGACCCTGAGCGGGACCCGGCAGTGACAGCAGAGCAGGTGCGCCAGGAGGCCAGGCTCTTCGGAGCCCTGAAGCACCCCAACATCATTGCCCTCAGAGGCGCCTGCCTCAACCCCCCACACCTCTGCCTGGTGATGGAGTATGCCAGGGGGGGCGCACTGAGCAGGGTGCTGGCGGGCCGCCGGGTGCCCCCTCATGTGCTGGTCAACTGGGCTGTGCAGGTGGCCCGGGGCATGAACTACCTACACAATGATGCCCCTGTGCCCATCATCCACCGGGACCTCAAGTCCATCAACAGTAAGTGGTGTCCTCCCCCCAAAACTTGCTTCCACCGGATCTTAGCTGGTCAAGTCTAGGTGGTGGGAAATGGGGACACCAGAAGATATTGCCCAGGGCAAGGAGGGGCAGCGGTATACCTTCCGGGCCAAGTGAGGCAGGCCTTGCCCAGTAAGGGAGGAAAAGAAGGCTCAGAAAGGTTGAAGGACCGTCTGTCTCCCAGACCACAGAGTCACCGTAGCTCAATGAGTACGTATCTGTGAACACTGACAGGCCCCACACTCAGCGTGGACAGCACAGGGCCTGCCCTCATGGCACTCACTGTCCAGCCGTGCTGCCAGGATCCTCCGGGCAGAGACAGAAAGAACCTAGCTCGGAGTCAGAGTTTCTCAACCCTGGCACTATTTGCGTTTGGGGCCAGATGATCTTTGGAGGCTGTTCTCTTGTGGGTTGTTTAGCAGCGTCTTTGGCTTCTAGCGACTAGATGCCATTAGCATTCGCCACCAAAGACCAAAACTTGTCCCCAGACATTGGCAGGTGTCCCCTTGGGTTTAAGAACCGCTTCATGGGGTCCTCTCAGGCCTCTGTCCCAACCAACTGAGACAAAGTGGAGGTGAGGGAGGAGGGAAGGGGATATGCCTTATGTCAAAATGTCCAGGCTGCCTGGCCTATTCACAGGCTCTCAAAACTTGATTGGTTGGGCAAATGGGGACTGGCGCCAGGTGGAAGGGAAAGCTCCCACCTCTAGATCAAGGAGCTTCTCATGATGTCAGCACATACTAGTTGAGCACCTATTAATAGGAGCCCAGTGGGGACCGAGACCGCAGTGGACAGCAGTGGCCTCTGTCCTTACGGTGGTAATCACGCACTATAGATCTTATTCCTTCCCCACCCATTTCCAGAGCGCCTGGTGGTGTGCCACACCCTGTTCTGCGTCCTAAGGATACAGCAGCGGAAAGATCCTACCTTCCTGGCTCTACCCCATCTCACTCCCTTTCATTTCTGCATTTATCCATTCTTTCCTTTTTCATTTGGTGTTGGCTGGGCCAAGCCATGTGCTAAGGAGAGGGATCAACAGTGAATGGAGGCCCGCATGTCCCCTGCCTTCCCCAGAAATGTGAGGCTTTCCCCTCTGGCCTCACATTTGGACCCTCACGTCTCATCTGATTCCTGTCAGTTCCACACGTTGAAATGTGTTTGAAGCCATCCTGCTATTTCTACAATGTCGTCGCTACGGCCCCCATCACTGCAAGCCCCTAGAACGGGGGGGGGGGGGGGGTCTTCCTGACCTTCCAGGCCTTGCACTCATACACCCACAGAGCTGCCAGGTGCTCAAGGTGTGCCGAGCCCTGTGCAGGCCTGGGGAGTTGAGCAAAGACTGACACAGATGGTCCCTGTGTCCCTCATGCTCGGACTCCTCCTCCGACATGCTGGGCAGATAGAGGCAGGACCGGCAGCATGCTCCCCTTGAAGGCCGGGGTGTCTTCTTGGCCCTTCCTCACCCCTCTGATTCACAGCCCAAAGGTGGGATGTAAGGACACGCCCCGCTGCCTCCAGTGCCACCAGGACATGGGATTGTTGGGGCTGTTTAGGCCAGGGCTTCCTGCTCGGTCAGCGGGACAAGGCCATGCCCAGGACAGGTCACAGGGCCTCCGCAGCACAGCTTCCTCCATTCATCTTTGCCTAAGGAGCCCCTCATCTGGTGTCGCTCCTACACTGGTTCATTCAACCGATAATTCTGAAGCAGAATTATGTATGCTAGGCCCTGTCTTAAGCTCTGGGATTACAGAAGTGAACTAGGCAAGATCTCCCTATGTGGCAGTTCTAGTCTAGTAAACAGAAGTAGGTGACTGATATTTAGATAGGTAGGTAGATAGATAACAGAATTTCCAGATAGGATCGGGGGGCTCTGAAGGAAATAAAATGGGCAGAAGGAGCTCTTTCAATCGGATGGTCAGGGAAGGCAATACTGGAGCAGGGACCTGAACAAAGAGAACCCGGCCTTACAAAGGTCTGGGCAGGGCAAAGGTCCTGGGGTGGGAATGAGCGTGCCTTGTTGGAGAAACAGCCAGGAGACCAGAGGGGTTGGAAGAGGAGAAACGAGGGAGAGGTAGGAGATGAGGTCAGGAAGGTGGGCAGGGCCCAGATCATGATAACCCTGGAGGCCATGAGGAGGACTTGGGGTATTTCTTTTTCTTTTATGTAGTGAAAACCATTAGAGGATTTGCAGCCAGGCACGATGCGGAAATGAAATGTAAGGCCATAGAGTGTTCCCTCTGTCACAGGGTCACCCCGCAAACAGAAGAGGTGGGGACCCAAGAAGGGAAGGATGGAGCCACATGCCAGAGAGTCGAGGGAGGCTTCTGGGCTTTGATGATAGGAGAATTAGCTCAGCGCTGTGACCGGAGAAGTCACCAGGAACGGTCAGAGACCTAGGTGGAGAAACAAAAGCCAGTTATGGCAACACCACACACAAAAAATAACCCCTAAGGCTGTTAAAGGGCCTACTGTTGCTTCACCTTACTACGACCCTAGAAGGTAAATACTATTATCTCCGTTTAACAGAGAAGTCTTGGCGTAAGAAGCAGAAATTATACAGGGTTCTGCAGCTGATAGTGGCAGAGTTGGGACTCAAAGCCTGGGAGGCCTGGTCACTTTGGGGCCCGTTTGATACACGTTGGTAGAGTTTCCCAGCAGTTAAGAGATTGGGCTCGAATGACAGGTGTAGGTCGGGTCTTGGCCCCGCATTTTGCTAGCTATACGCTCTTGGCCAAGGGACTTCATCTCTCTGAGCCTCAGTTTGCCAGTCGATAACATGGGTTGCTTTCTAGATCATTCACGGAGAGGGCTTAGCACAGTGCCTGCCTTGTCATAAGCTCCTGATAAACACCAGCCACAATTATAATTGTTGTTAGTAATAACCCTAGACAGCAAGGTGGAACCGTCTAATAGGCTTGGGGGACGTATCAGTCGGGCTTTGTCACAGTAATGCTGCGAAGCAGACCAGCCCCACAACCCAGTGTCTTAAAACTTGACGTCATTGGTTGCTGCCCACACACTTGCGGGCCTGCTAGAGAGTGAGTTGATTCAGGTGGAACTCAGACCGGAAGGCTTTACTCCAAGTATCTCCCATCCACCTTGGAGCAGCAGGCTAGCCGAGGCCTGGTCTTGGGGTCATGGCAGAAGCAGCAGCCAGACAGGTGAGGCCTCTTAAGGCCCCGGTGTGGAACTGGCATTCTCTCACCTCATTCTGTTGGCCAAAACAAGTCCTAGGGCCAGCCCAAGATAAAGGAGGAGGAAATACATTCTGCCTCTTCTGTGGAAAGAAGTGCAGGGTCACATGGAGAAGAGTGTGATGCAGAAAGGGGTAGATCTGGGGCCCCGAATGCAGGCTGCCACAGGGGGTGACAAAGACAGGAGAGCCTCGTGTGTATACCTTCTGCTGGTGGGGGGGGGGGTGCGGAGGTGTCAGCACCTCCCACCTCTGGGCTGGTTGGGAATTCAAGGCCTGGACCAAGGAGAATCAAGGCTTTGGGCATAGGCTTACCCACCTTTCACTGAGCTGCCCAGAGCCCAGGTCGGCATCAGGAGGGCAGTGAGCCCAGGGGATGCTCCTCCTCCTTCATCGGAGCCTGGGACGGGGATCAGACCAGCATGGAAGGGTCCGTGGTATTCCAGACCAGGAAAGGAGCACTGCAGGGGGCAGGGGGAGGGTAACTCATGGTGGGGGGAGAGAACAAGCAGGAGATTCCAGCTGAGGCAGGGGTCAGGACACTCAGGTCTGTGGCCCAGAACGTTGGGGTGACTCATCTTTCTTCCTGCCCCACAGTCCTTATTCTGGAGGCCATTGAGAACCACAACCTCGCAGACACGGTGCTCAAGATCACAGACTTTGGCCTCGCCCGCGAGTGGCACAAGACCACCAAGATGAGTGCTGCAGGGACTTATGCCTGGATGGCTCCGGAGGTTATCCGTCTCTCCCTCTTCTCCAAAAGCAGTGACGTCTGGAGGTGCTGATGGTGGGGCTGGGAGTCTCGGAAACGGGGGAGGGGAGGAGGGGGGGCAGAGTGGGAGGGACAGTCTCCTGTCCCTAGGAGATCTGGGCCTGGCAGAGAGGTACCCTGGCAAGGTCAGACCAGCAAAGCACTAAAGCAGGTGTCTGCTCTGCTCGCTGCAGTGGCAGCTGAGAAGGACCTGGATTTGAGTGGAAAATTCCAAAGATACACAACTAGGATGTCAGCACCAAGGGCCCCTCAGACACCATCCAGTAGACCATCCCACTTGTCAACAGGAAATTGAGGCCTTTGGAGGCATCCATCCAACCATCCTTCCATCCTTCCATCCTTCCATCCATCCATCCATCCATCCATCCATCCATCCTTTCAAACACCTTTCCTTCCTTTCTTCCTTCCTTCCTTCCTTCCATCCATCCATCCATCTGTCCATCCATTCTTCCTTCCATCTGTCCTTCCATCCATCCATCCATCCATCCATCAGCACTGGGCGCTAAGGATACAGTAGTAAAAAAAATATATAGAAACATTTCCTGCCCACAGGGATAGTAAATGAATAAACAAATACACACAAGGTTGGGGAGGGGAAGCTGGTTTGTTTTAAGTTAAAAAGTTGTAAAATAATTTTCAAAAATTAATGAGTCAATCCACCAGAACAAAGCATGAGATAGTATTAAGAGCCAGGAGGTTGATTGAAAAGCACTCTGAGGGCTGGAGGATGACATTAGGGAAGGCTTTTCTGAGAATTGATCCTTGAGCTGAGTTTTGGATGACAGGAACCAACCGTACAAAGTTTGGGGGAAGAGGCTTCCCAGGCAGGGGGGACAGTGCCCACAAAGGAGGTTCTGACGTAAGGACGAGCTTGGTCTAGTGCAGGGGCCTGGAGCAGAGCAGGCAAGGAGGAAGGTGCTGGAAAATGACCTTAGAGAGAGAGCAGGGGACCCCGCGGATGAGGGACCGGATGCCAGGCTTTATTCTAAGTGCTGTGGAGAGCCATTAGCAGCATTTACGAATGGCACGATCTGGTTTAGTGCTGCAAGACTCCCTCGGCTACAGGATGCAGAAGGGATTGTGGGGGGACAGGAGTGGGGGCAGGAGGCCAGCGAGGGGGGCTGTTGCTGTCACCAGTGAGATTTGATGGTGGCAGCAGAGACGCTTCAGCCTGGGGCCTTCTACTGGGAAGGGAGCCAAACCCGGGTCAGTCCCCAGCTGGGGCTCCAGATGGACCAAGCAGCAAAGTCATGGCTTCTGGGCAGACATATCAGACAGGAAGTCTCCACTAGAGCAGGGCAGCTCTTTGGGGAAGGTTCTAACTGGCTTTCCATTAGGCATTCATTTGTGGGGGCAAGGAGCAGAAAACCCCCAAATGAAACCGAGCCTGGAGCTTCTGCTCTCCTGTGAAGCCCAGGACTGATGTGGTGCCCCTGGGGACAGGGATTCAGGGACCTGTGTCGGGGTTCCTCAACAGGGGCATTATTGACACGGGGCAAGCTGATTCTTCCTTGTGTGGTACTGCCCTGTATCTCTCAGGATGTGGTTCCCGGCCGCCAAACATCATAGCACCCCCCGTCATTGTGACCACCAAAACATCCCCGAGGTCTCCAGCGACATGGGGGAGGTGGAGGGTTCGTGCCACGCCCAGTTGAAAGCCAGTGTTATTTTCTCCCACCTTGTGTGGCCTCCATTGCGAAGCTCACTTCTTCATCCAAAACGGCTGCTTGAGCTCCGGCTTTTATGTTCACATCACGGCCAGTAGGCAGGAAAAAAGAGGAAAGGACACCGATTCTCCTTAAGGACTCGGAGGACTCTCTTTAACTTCCTGGTAGTCGCATATTACATGTTCCCCTCCCCCCCATCGGCCCGAGCCATCGCCGTGTGGGCATGCGTAGCTGCAAAGGAGGATGGGAAATGATTTCAGGCAGCATATGCCAGCTCACATCCACAGTGCCGGCCCCGAGCCTGACTGGGAGGCCGTCAGCTGCAGGAGGGCAGAGGTGGTTCCAGTGCCCAGAACAGTGCCTGGCACACCGCAGACATTTGTGTGTCGGGTGCACGCGTGGGTGTGGGCGAGCTCAGGGACTGACTGCGTGCTGGGCACCGCACGAAATGGTGGTCAGTTTAGTGGAAAAGGCGGACCCGCAGGGGACTCTAGCCCAGTGGTGCGTGCTCCGGTGTGGTGTATCCATCAAGGACATGGTCGTGGGCCTCAAGCAGGCCTGAGTCCAGGTGTGGACCGAGACCAGTCCACTGACTTGTGTGTGACAACTTAACCCCTCTGTGCCTGCACCTGTTCCTCGGCTAAAATGGGGGTCATACCGATACCTTCTGCCTTACAGGGCTGTTGTGAGGATTACTGAGAGCGCCTAGCACAGTGCTGGCCTGGAGTAAGTGCTTTATAAATGCTAAATAGTGTTAACTTGTTTTTAGAGGTAAGTGCTGAGGGCTCGGTGGGAACGTAGAGGAGGGGGTCCCTCGCCTAGCTTGGGAGGCTGTGGAATCAAGGAAGCCTCCCTGGTAGAGGGGACACCTGAGTTTTGACTGAAAGAACAGTTACACAAACAGAAGGATGTTCTCGATGCAGGAGAGCACGTGCGAAGCCAGAGCTCAGGAAGCGCAGGGCTCATTCAGCTTGTGCAGTGGCGCTGGGGCTGAGTATGGGGGCAAGAGAGCCTAGAGGCAAGGCTGCAGGGGACATCAAAGGTCGGCGCTGAGAAAAGTGGCTTTGTGCGGGGGGTACAGGTGAGACACTGAAAGTTCTCAGACAAGGGTGAGGGAAGAGAGGCGGAGCAAGGGCAAGACATCAGAGAGCCGACCCCACCACATCTATTTGAGATCAGGCCAGTGGAGGTCAGTCATGTTCTTGTGGCCGCATCGGCCAGGGCTGGATGTGGGGGTGAGGGAGGCCCACCACGGGACCGGAGGCAGGGCTGGGGTGTAGGTGAGGATGGGGGTGGGCCGCGGCATCACCCCCTCCCTCTTCCCCACCTGCAGCTTCGGGGTGCTGCTCTGGGAGCTGCTGACGGGTGAGGTCCCCTACCGTGAAATCGACGCCTTGGCCGTGGCATATGGCGTGGCTATGAACAAGCTGACGCTGCCCATCCCCTCCACGTGCCCCGAGCCCTTTGCCCGCCTACTGGAGGGTGAGCCAGGGCCCTGTGGAGATAGGCTCAGCTTGGGTGGCAGGGGCCCTTGGGCCAGACCTCACCCCTTCACACCCGTCCATACCAGTGGGCCCAGGAGTAGGGGAGAAGGGGCTGCAACCATTAGACCCCAAACCGCCTCCCCTCCAGTTGGCTCCACATCCCCCAAACTTTTGTTCCAGCCAAGCCCACAGCTCTTGAGGGCACCTGTTAGCATTTGCCGGCCCCGGGCTTCCTCCCTGATCCACAGTGAGGGGGCAGGCCCCCAGCTTTCACTGACTGTCATGTTGCCAGGAACTTGGCTTTGAATTCCTTCCCTCAGTTCCCTGGATGTTGTCGGTCCACAGTCCCCTGAAGTCCTGTCTTCCACGGAGCCGGGTGATGCCCCAGAGCATGGCCCCTGACCTCTCCACCCCCACTGCTGTCCTCCCCACCCCCCCCAGAATGCTGGGACCCAGACCCCCACGGGCGGCCAGATTTCGGCAGCATCTTGAAGCAGCTTGAAGTCATCGAACAGTCAGCCCTGTTCCAGATGCCCCTGGAGTCCTTCCACTCGCTGCAGGAGGACTGGAAGCTGGAAATTCAGCACATGTTCGACGACCTCCGGACCAAAGAGAAGGTGAGGCAGGGGGCATGGTGCGGGGATGGGGCAGGACCCCATGCCTGTGGTGGGGCAGAGTCCCTTCCCCTGAGCCCCAGTCTTTGGGTCCATGCAGGGCTAAGGGGGACTTTTTTGCACATTAAGAAAAGGGCACTCTGCACTGATGCTCTTACAAGTGATACTGCCTGATATCTGGAATTCGTTTAGTTTTTAATTTTTTAAGCTTATTTATTTATTTATTTATTTTTGAGGCAGAGCAAGCATGCAGGGGAGGGGCAGAGAGAGCAAAGCCCAAGCAGGTTCTGCACCATCAGGCTCCACACTGTCTGCACAGAGCCTGACACAGAGCCTGGACCCACGAACTGTGAGATCATGGCCTAAACCAAAATCAAGAGTCAGATGCTTAACCGACTGAGCCACCCAGGCACCCCTAAATTTTTTTTAATGTTTTATTTATTTTTGAGAGAGAGGGTACAAGCAGGGAAGGGGCAGAGAGAGAGACAGAATCTGAAGCAAGCTCTGTCAGCACAGAGCCAGATGCTGGGCTCTAACTTGTGACCTGCGGGTTCATGACCTGAGCCAAACTCCAGCGCTTCCCCGACTGAGTCACCCAGCCGCCTTGAGATTGGCTTTAAAACACAACAGCAAAAATGGGAGGGAAGGAGGAGACGAGGCAGAAGATAATGTGAAAAGAAGTTTGTGAAGTATAAATAGTTGTTGAAGTGGTGTTGAAGTGGGATGATGACAACCGGGGACACTATTCTGGCTCTGCGCTTGTGGCTGTTGGAAGTTTTCCAAAGTGAAGACTCAAAAAGTTAAAAGTCAAAGGTGAAAACGAAAGCAGCCCCTTTCTTTGGGCTAACACCGCTCCGAGCCATGCCCAGCCTGGCTGGTGAAGAGAGAGTTAGATCATGCCCCCAATTTGCCCCTCAGCAGGATGCCCTTGTGCCGAGCCCGAGCAGACCCAGCAGCGTCTGGGTCCATCCCCGAGGGGCAGATAGGTAAGCCCTCGCCCGCCCCCACCCACCCCCCCTGTCCAGGAGCTCCGGAGCCGCGAGGAGGAGCTGCTGCGGGCGGCCCAGGAGCAGCGTTTCCAGGAGGAGCAGCTGCGGCGGCGGGAGCAGGAGCTGGCCGAGCGCGAGATGGACATCGTGGAGCGGGAGCTGCACCTGCTCATGTGCCAGCTGAGCCAGGAGAAGCCCAGGGTCCGCAAACGCAAGGGCAACTTCAAGCGCAGCCGCCTGCTCAAGCTGCGGGAAGGCGGCAGCCACATCAGCCTGCCCTCCGGTACCGCCCACATTCCCTGCGCGGGCGCGGGGGCTGCTGGGAGCAGTCCTGACACCGACTTTACCTCCTCCTTCTATTTTTTGGAAAACTTTTCTATTGCTAAATGTATCACGTATGTGGAAAGGGATCAGAAAAGCGTCTGGGTTACCGCGTTGGTATAATCACCCCCACCAAAGCAGAGAGAACCCACAGCCACCCCCAATGCCCCACCCCCAATGCCCAGCTGCCCACGGATAATAACCTTGCTTTTAACTTGTAGAACGTTCACGTTCTAAGGTTTTTTTTTAATTGTTTTGTCTTCAATTTTTTTTTTTTAATTTTTCAATATGCTTTTTTCTCCCCTTGTCGTTTCCCAGAGGCTGCTCCTTGGGTCTTCCCAGTATCACTTAGCTTGTTCTTCCGTCCCCCGTCCCTACCTACATTCCCTATTAATTGGTATTAAGTTAAACCATGTGAAACTGCAGGTGTTCAGCCCATTTTGACCAAAAACAAAAGTTTCATGTGCATCAACCCAATTGGCTTGTCTCAAGGCATAATCAGTTTCAGGTTCAGGTTTGGTCTCTCTTTCCTCCTCCCTGCCCCCCCCCAAAGATTGCTTCTTGAGTAATGTGACCGTGCTCACCTGTCATAAGGCACATGATGTCTGCTCAGCCCTCTCTTCACGACATCACGCAGTGCCGGGCCCAGCGCTGGCCAACAGATATCTACCTGATGCAAGCCACATGGCTAATTTTAAATCTAGTAGACACTTTTAAAAAAATGGAAAATGGGGCATAATGGAAAAGAAACAGGTGAAATTGATTTTAACGATATTATTTTATTTAGCCCGATACAGCCAAAATGCTAGTGTCACATATATCAATCAATACAAAAAAATTGTTAGAGATTTTAACCTCCTTTTTTTTTTTTTTGCACCCAACCTTGAAATCCAGCATATGTGTTATGTTACAGCATACCTCGGTCCAGACGCTAAATTTTCCTCAAAAATACTTGACCTGTACTTGGATTTTGTGAAATTTACAGTTGGAAAAAAGTCGATTTGCATTCCCAAGATTCACATCAAATATGCTTAAATGTTTTCAACAACTGAACTGAGGATTGTTTTTAAGTTGTTAAATTTAGATTAACTGCAACAAAACAGATAAGTTTAAGCTCTCCAGTGGCTCAGAGGCAGTGGCCACATCGCAAGTGCTCCGTGGCCACATGTGGCTAATGGCCACCACGCTGGACACTTAGGCCTAGATCCATAGTCAAGCCTTAGTTAATTAGGACCCCATGAGGATCCTTCGTCCCAAGTTCAGGCGTGCACCCGAGGTCCCCAGAACGCTCAGCAGTTACAGGGCCGTGTTTCACCCCAGAGCCACCGATTCAGAGGGCCTGAGCACTGCTCTAGGGACCGCAGTTTGAGAACCACCACATTAAGGAACGTAACACAATAGCATTCCACTCTGGCATTCCTTCTGTCCTACTAAGGGAACTCTAGTTACCCATGGAGCATTGCGCTCAGGATAGTCTTTCTTTCCTCAGGCTTCGAGCACAAGATCACAGTCCAGGCCTCTCCAACCCTCGACAAACGGAAAGGATCCGATGGGGCCAGCCCCCCCGCGAGCCCCAGCATCATCCCCCGGCTGAGGGCCATTCGCCGTGAGTATCGCCCGAGGCCCTGACCAGGCAGTGGCCCGAAACCTCTGAGCCTACACTGGGCACCGAGCTGGAGGAGCAACAGGGACAAGACAGGCGGGTCCCCTCCCTCATTCTCATCAGGGGTCAGCAGACAGTAAAGTGCTACATATAGTATAGTGAGAAGTCTGTAAAGGAAAGCAGGGAAGGGAGATAAAGGAGGAGAGGTGCTATTTTACGTCAGGAAGGCCTGCGTGAGGAGCTGGGGTTTGCGCAGGGACTCGCGTGGCGAGAAGGAGCGAGGAGAGCGAAGACGTGAAGGAAGCGTGTCCCCACAGGAGGGAACAGCAAGGGCCAGGGCCGGGGGTGGGAATAAGCGAGGCACGTGTATGGTCCAAGGAGGCCAGCTCGACTGGGCTGGCGTGAACGGCACAGAGGGTAGGTTTGGGTCAAGCGTTCCAGGGGGCGAGATCTTGCTGGGCCTGGAGAAGCGGGCTCGCTAAGGAATCTGATCAGGATTTTTTTATTCTAAATGCGGTAGGGGCCGTGAGCTGGGCAGTAATGTGATAAAACGCACCTTGTCCCTCTGGCTGCTGTGAAGGGTGTGGATTGCGGAGGTTGGAGTGATAGGGGAAGACGGGAGACGAGGCGGCCGGACCCGAGCGGGGCTGTGGTCAGAGACGGGGCCACGCGGCAGAGGCATGGCCGGCCCCGCTGTGCTGACGGGCCGGATACGAGGCTGACCCCCTCGAATGTGTTCTGCCCCATCATTCACCCCTGGCTTTGCCCCGCCTATCACCCCCTTCACACCCCTGTTGGGGCCCCTGCTTGTACTAGGCCCTGGAGCTGGTTCTGATGGGTCACCAACAAAGACAATGACCATATGGTGACAGCACTAACATCAGGGTGCTTTCAAAGTGTGGAAATGGGAGCAGTAGACTCTCCAGGGAGCAAACTCCTGCAGAGCTGGAGGCTTGAAGGGCAAGCTGCCAACAAGGTGGGGAAAGGGACTGAAAGGAACAAAGTTCCAGGTGAAGGGAACAGCCTGTGCAAAGGCATGGAGGTGTGGAAACACCCATCTGGGAACTGATCAACACGGGGTCCCAACCAAGGCGCTCACTGCCCTCGGCCCGCATACCCAGCCTCTGTCTCCTCTCTCTCCTCTCTTTCTCCCTCCTTCCACGCCACCCCTTCTGGCCGCCCGGCTGCTCTGAACACTCCAGGCATGGCTAGCCACAGGGCCTTGGCATATGCTATTCCCTCTGCCTGACTGCTCTTCTCCCCTGTATCCGCTTGCCTCACTCCCTCACCTCCTTCGGGTCTTTGCTCAGATTCCTCCTGGTCAGACATGACCCGTCCTCCCTCTTGGACCCCTTTCCTGCTCTGTCTTCCTCACAGCACTTAGCACCTTCCAACTCCCCACTCCAGTTACTCACCTCCTAAGATTCTTGTTGGTTATCTGTCTTCACTCCTAAAATGTAAACTCCCAAGGGCAGGGGCGTTTGTCAGCTGTGCCCCCTACTGTCTTCTCAGCCCCTCCTGCAGGGCTTGGCAGGGCTTGGTGGGCGTGTGAATAGTTGGCTAAGGGGCTTGGCAGCCCAGAGCAACAAGAGGGGCGTCCAGGCTGAGGGAAGGCAGGGAAGTGCATGCAGAGCCTCTGATCAAGGCCGAGGAGTTAGGACCTTGTCCTGACAGCAGTAGGGAGCTACGGAAAGATTTAGAGAAGGGAAGGATCAAAGATCTCTTGTCCTTGCTGGGTGGACTGTGGATGTGAGAGTGGGGGGAGGAGCCCAGTGGGGACAGACTGTCCAAGACCCAGTAACCAAGTGGCTTCTCTTGGCCCAGTGACTCCTGTGGATGGCGGTGGCGGCAGCGGTGGCTGCAGTGGTGGTGGCAGCGGGACATGGGGCCGCAGTGGGCCCCCAAAGAAGGAAGAACTGGTTGGAGGCAAGAAGAAGGGCCGGACCTGGGGCCCCAGCTCCACCCTGCAGAAGGAGCGGGCTGGAGGGGAGGAGAGGTAGAGGCACGGGGGAGCCCACCCCTCGCCCCCAGGCCGTGGGCAGCCAGAAGGCCTTCACTGCAACCGCCCCCATCTCTGGCGCCCCCTGCAGGCTGAAGGCCCTGGGGGAAGGAAGCAAACAGTGGTCATCCAGTGCGCCCAACCTGGGCAAATCCCCCAAACACACACCGATCGCCCCCGGCTTCGCCAGCCTCAATGAGATGGGTAAGAGGGTGAGGGTGCCTTTAAAATGGAGAGGGAGGGGCATCCGGAGGGAGACAGAACCTGAGACCAAGAGGTGACCTCCCACCACCCCCCACTGGGGAGAGGGATCCAATTTCACGGGACCAGTGGGTGGGAAACATCCCCAAAAGGGGGGAGGGGCAGCCCCAGGGTGCCGGGTCATTCCCAGAGGCTTTGGGAGAATGATTTGAGAACCACGTTAAGTGCGGCGTGGTCACCGCCGGAAGGGTCTTTCGGGGTAGCCCTCATCTCCAAGTCTGGGGGCGGCGAGCCGCGGGGGCCGGGCCAGGCCCGGAAGCGAGTGACGGACGGCCCTCTCCCGCTTGCAGAGGAGTTCGCGGAGGCGGACGGAGGCGGCAGCGTGCCTCCCTCCCCCTACACCACCCCGTCCTACCTCACGGTGCCGCTGCCGGCCGAGCCCTCCCCGGGGGCGCCCGCGCCCCTCCCCCGGCCCGGGCACGGCGGCCGGCGGCGCTGCGAGCTGGCCCTGCTGGGCTGCGCCACGCTGCTGGGCGCCGTGGGCCTGGGCGCCGACGTGGCCGAGGCGCGCGCCGCCGACGGCGAGGAGCAGAGGCGCTGGCTCGACGGCCTCTTCCCGCGCGCCGGCCGCTTCCCGCGGGGCCTCAGCCCTCCCGGGCGCTCGCCCGGCCGCCGCGACGACGCGGCCCCCGGCCCGGGCCTGGCGCCCTCGGTCACCCTGGTGTCGCTGTCGTCCGTGTCCGACTGCAACTCCACGCGTTCGCTGCTGCGCTCCGACAGCGACGAGGCCGCGCCGGCCGCGCCCTCCCCGCCACCCTCCCCGCCCAGCACCAACCCCCTGGTGGACCTGGAGCTGGAGAGCTTCAAGAAAGACCCCCGCCAGTCTCTCACGCCCACCCACGTCACGGCCGCGCGGGCAGTGAGCCGTGGGCACCGGCGGACGCCATCCGACGGGGCGCTGGGGCAGCGGGGGGCGCCTGAGCCCGCGGCTCCCCGCCCTGGTGAGTGGGCTCGCACCCCGGGCGCAGAAAATGACCCTTCTCCCCTACCCCACTCTGAGGTTCCAGGTCCCAACCCAGCCGCGATCCCTTAGGGTGGCATCCTGCTTAGCGTGGGAGGAAGGGTCTGTGTTCCCATGGTCCTCTCTGCTAGAGGCACCGTGGGTCCCCAGGCGGCTGAGACCCAGGATGCAGGAGAGGTGGCAAACTGTAATGCCCCCAGGGGCCAGGTGGGTGGCATTAATGGCAACAGTAACACCTAGAGCTAACACTCATGTGCTAGACACTGTTCCCTATACAGTTTTTATGTTTGTTTATTCTGAGAGAGAGAGAGAGGAGAGAGAAAATCCCAAGCAGGCTGTGTGCTGTCAGCACAGAGCCCAGTTTGGGACTCCAAGTCACAAACTGTGAGGTTGTGACCTGAGCGGAAATCAGGAGTCAGATGTTCAATGGACTGAGCCCCCCAGGTGTCCCTCTAGAATTCCTTAACAAAGCCCGAGATATCAGGATAGGATGTGACCACCTACCTGCTGCAGGCACTGTGCTCCGGGTTTACAAGTATGGTTTTATTTAACCCTCGCCGTGGAGTACGCTGCTGTCCTCACCATTCAGAGACCGGGTCACGCCTCAGGTCTCCATGTGCGCTCACACCCTGCACCACATGCATAGGACATTTCAGAAGGACCGGGGCTTTCTTTAGAGGGGTGGCAACAAAACCGGCTCTGATAGTTTAAGGAATATGCTCAGATTTGCACCCAGACTAGTGAGCAATTAGAAGCCATAGGGGCCTGGGTAAGGGTCCCACCCCGCCCCCCAAAGGAAAGTGCTCCCAACGGGATCAGCAGATACTTCAAACGCTGTCGGAAATTCCAATTCCCATGTAATGAGCCTGACTTTTAACTGCCATCCTCTGGCCCACCCCGTTGACCTCATCTGATCCTCTCTCACCAGGCCCTCGAGACCCCCTGGACTTCCCCCGCCTGCCCGACCCCCAGACCTTGTTCCCGACCCACCGCCGGCCCCCTGAGTTCCCGGGCCGCCCTACCACCCTGACCTTCGCCCCAAGACCCCGGCCGGCTGCCAGCCGCCCCCGCCTGGATCCCTGGAAACTGGTCTCCTTTGGCCGGACACTCAGCATCTCGCCTCCCAGCCGGCCAGACACCCCAGAGAGCCCCGGGCCCCCCGGCATGCAGCCCACGCTGCTGGACATGGACATGGAGGGGCAGAGCCAGGACAGCACGGTGCCCCTGTGCGGGGCCCACGGCGCCCGCTGAGGCCTGCCCGCCACCGCCCGCCTGGGCAGCCATGAATGTAGCGCTCCAGGCCCCGCCCCAGCCTGCCGCGCCACAAGGCAGGGGAGGCCCTGGGCAGGATACTCTATTTATTGGGGAAGGAGGGAGGGGGTCACTTAATTTATTCCTTTGTACCCCAGAGGGTGGGGCCCTGTGCCCACCCTGCAGTGAGGGGGGAGGGTGGGCAGGGATACTCAGGGACAGGGCACATCGTAGGGGATTTGGCACAAAATGCAGCATTAAAGGTAACCCCTGCCCCCTACCGCTCTTGCCTGTGTCTCTCCCCAGCCCAGCCCCTGGTCCTGGGGCGTCCCACTACAATCCCCCCACCCCCCACTTCCTCCCTGAGCCTCTGGGTTTCTGGGGTCCAGAGGGTGCGGCCCAGGAGCACATTCCGTCCCCACCTCCCTGGGCCCCTCAAGAACACCACACAGATTACAGCCACCAGCACAAGTGCTTTACCAGCAAACACGGGAGGCAGGGGAGCTACACGGTGAGGGGGGAGTGGGGGAGCGACAGTCCCCCAAGTTGGCCTCAGCCTATGACGTCCCGGGTCCCCGGCCCAGCCCCTGCGCCGGCCCCGCTGTCTTCCCGCTGGAGGCTGCAACGATTCATCTTCAGCTGCGTCAGCTGGATGTAGCGCAGGACGTTGGTGTCTGCGGGGGAGGCAGACGCTGCATTATCTGGGTGTCCCGGGGCAGCCACACCTCACTGTCCCCAGCCTTCAGTGCCCCCGCCAACCCCCGCACAGCTGCTGTTGCCAAAGCCTTTCCCCCAGCCACAACAGGCAGCAGAACGGGGGCATTTCACACCTGCATACTTTTGTTGTGCCCTCTGCCAGGAATGCCTTGCTCACAGAGTTCTGTCGTACTCACCCCCCACCCCCGCCCATCTTCCGATAACATCTGCAAGAAGCCTGTTCTCTCTAAACCTCTCCCCAGGAAAGCCAGTCTT
>PJEM01013634.1:0-39770 GCA_004023845.1 Helogale parvula
CCATCACACCTGTTTCCCTATGGGAGCACCCCCATCCTGCCTGGTCATCTCCTGAGCACCCCCATTATGCCTGGTTCCACCATGGGAGCACTCCCAGCGGCAGCACCTGCTCCCCCTCTCCCGCTGTAGGACCCTAAACAAGTCACCTGCCTCTGTTCACATAAAATCTCTCCTGATCCCAGAGAGGATGGGAACAGAGTGACCTCATCAGCCCGTTCATGGGGTTAAATGAAAAAACACATGAATCGGTGCTTAGAATTATGTACTCAACAAACAGTACTGATATGATTTTTTCATATTAATTCATTTTGAGATGGAGAGTGAGAGAGAGAACAGAAGAGGGGCAGAGAGGGGAAGAGACAGAATCGCTGACAGGCTTAGTGCTGTTTCCCAGAACCCAATGCAGGACTTGGACCCATAAGCCTGTGAGATCATGACCTAATCTGAGATCAGGAGTCTGATGACCAACGGATGAGGCCACCACAAGCCCCACAGCACCTACATTGAAGAGGAAGTGTTATATTAAAGGGGCGCCAGGCTGGCTGATGGGTGGGGGGTGCGAGTCGTGATCTGGGGGTGGTGTGTTCGAGCCCCAGCCATGTTGGGAGTGAGCCTCCTTAAAATACGTAGTCTGATGTTTCTTGGCTTACGTTTTATTCTGTTATTTTAAAAATGTTGATTTATTTACTTATTTGTTTATTTTTTATGTTTCAGTGACACTTCCTGGCTTTAATATTTTTTGTCTTTTTCTGCTTTGAAATGAGCTCTCAATTACAAAATATCAAACCACACTCAAAACTGCCAGCCCCCGGCGCCCTGTGGGGGCGCTCACAGGTAAGGACAGGTGGCGGCGGCAGGTGGCGAGTGGAGGGAGGTGACCGAGCAGTGCTTACAGATGTTCGCAGGAAGCTGCAAGGATCCAGCGGGCTGTGCCCCACGGTAGCACGGGCTCGACTCGTCCCTACCCGGGTGGGCGGCCTCTGCGTTTGCGTTCAGATTCCACACGGCAATACAAGTTCTTCCAGTTAGGGGTTCTGGGCTTGCACCGACCACAGGACGGCCGGAGGGCGCCGGACCAGTCTATTAGTTTTTCAAAATGCTGTTGTAGACCTGATAGCTGTGCTGAGGGACATCAGGAGGTCTACACTTCAGCGACAGCGTAGAATTTGGGTTTCCCGGCTGCATACGTGGCTCAGCCAAAACCCAGATGCCGTCCGTGAGCTCCCGGGGTCGGAGCAGCATGCCCTGCCCGTCCGCATTCCTCTGGGCAAGAGTATAAACATTGTTGTTTTGCAATTTGCTGGACACAGTGTCGGCATTTAAATGACATTCCTTAGTCTGGAACCGAAGTTCATTTTCAGTGGGAATATCCTTCCATGCTGCAGGAAGACCTGGCGCTCCACGTTGCCATCTTCCACAAAAAGCACCTTGAGTGGGAAGAGGCAGCCGGAGTAGAAGACATTGATACTGTTCTTCACAGCCGCCTGCGGTTGTCAGGGGCTCCGTCTTCCTGACTGGGCCCAGGTGTTGGGAGCAGGAGCCCTCGGTGCTCTGGTCTGGCGGCAGTGCTGTAGGATGGCCTGAGGAGGGCGGGGATGACACCAAAGCTACTCTTGTTAAACCGGATTGCAACGTCTGTCGTGTGCTGCAGGGCTTTATTGGTAAAGTTCATTTCCATCTAGATGTGTCCTTGGCGGTGAGTAAATGTTCCGGAAATCTCCAACCCTTTAACTCTCACCTCAGGCACCCAGTCAGCCTTAGGAGCCACCTATCCACAAGGTGCCACGTCTATCCCCATGGAGAGGTCAAATTGGTCATTCACAGCACTGCTGACCACAGCAGGTGTAGGTGACAGAGCGAAGGTTGCAGGTCTGAGGACGGGATGAGGGGCTGTCTCACCAGACTATCTGACCTCCTCCCAAGAGATCCACCGCTCCCAAATGCATGAGGACACCTGTGGCACACTGACTGGGGGACCAAGGTCAAGGGTTAAAAGGTCTCCTAGAAGGTCACCCGAGAGGGGATGACCTGAGGCTGCTCAAGGTTGGTGGCAGTGGTGGTGCCACCAGGGCCGTCACCTGCACCGGTGCCCCCATGATGTATCGGCAAGGGTTTGCGATGGATTCCATGACCTCCTTCCACAAAAGCATTGGGAGGCTTATGGTATACCGATGCCAAAGGTCCAGTGTGGCCGGTTAGCTCATCCAGCAGAGCTGGCTCAGTAAGAGCTGTCTCCTCAGAGATCAGTGGTTTCTCAAAGAGACTACTTCTATGGCTGTGACAGGGTTCGTTGAGAGAAGGCACTGATAAATATAGCCTCTGTCTCGAAGGTCAGGATTATCAGAATCCTGTGTTGCCCAACTCAAGACTTGCTGGACCAGCTCCTGCGTTTCTGACAGTTTCTTGAGAAACAGCTCCGCTATGGCAGCAAGCAGCGTGAGCTGCACCTGGGGGCTTTCATCATGAAAACCCTCCAGGAGGCTCTCCAGTGACTCAACTGCACGGTCAATTCTCTCGGCATATTCTCTCACATTCCAAATCACAGCTGCTCGAGGATCCGGTCCATCCAACGAGTCCGAGTTCTCATACAAAGTGGCGGTGATGCTTTCATACTTGTGGGGGTGTTTCCGAAAGATGCCCCTGACGACAACAATTACCTCGTGGACCCCATAAGCTACTTTGGTCTGGATGAGATCAAGCACTGCGCTCTGCACATTGCTCCACGTTGGTGGCACACCGCCCAACGGCCCGCACGGCTTTGCAAACAAAGTCAACATCCGCCTCTGTGGCATGGTCCTTTCATTCTGCTGTTATGCCCAGATCACAGTATCGTCCCCCCAAACCAGAGACCACCAGGGAGACCAAGGCACGCATGCAAAAGCAAAGGGCATTTTTATTACGGCTTAGGCTCGCCAGACCTATGTTCGGGCTCACAGACTTCACCAGCACAGTGGATCCGAGCTGAGAGCCTCGAACAGAGGAGAAGCAGGGTTTTTATGGGCCTGGGAAGGGGAAGTTACAAGAGACTGTGACATAGGCACCCCAATTCAATCAGGGTCAGATGATGGTATTGACAACAGTTCAGGCGTACATATTATTTAGAACATTGTTACTTTTGGTGGGACCCAATCACAATATTTGAGGTATCTTTGAAATGAACCAATTACAGAGTGAGCCCAGACAGAGTGTATCCTGAGAAGGGGAAGTCGTCCTGATTGGTTGCCCTTCATGTAAATGAGGGATGCTGGCCTGGCCAATCAGGAGTTGTCCGCCATGCCCCTTTATGCAAATTTTTGGTTTTCAAAGTGGACCAACCAGAGGTAGGATTATCTTTCTGAATATGCAATTTTTGGCATCCAGAGTGGATCAGTCAGAGGCTAGACTGGGTTCTGTGCTCTCTAAGGTTTCCTGAAGCCTGTCATGGGGTTCGTTTGGTCCTTACATTGCCAGAACCTGAGCAATGTTGGCTTGGGATGCCAAACGAATCATGACGTCCAATTTCTCTAGTGTAACATAGACGGGATCATTATTCTTCACAAAAAAGACTGATTTCCTGCTTTAAGATTTCAGGCCCTTGGGGATGTGTGGAGTATGAAATTGCTGCGGTTGAGGTCAAGGAGGTGGTTTCCTACTTTCTCCTCAAGGGTTTTGATGGTTTCCTGTCTCACATTCAGGTCTTTCAGCCATTTTGAGTTTATTTTTGTGTGTAGTGTAAGAAAGTGGTCTAGTTTCATTCTTCTGCATGTTGCTGTCCAGCTCTCCCAGCACCACCTGCTAAAGAGGCAGTCTTTTTTCCATCGGATACTCTTTCCTGCTTTGTCGAAAATTAATTGGTGGTACATTTTGAGCCCAGTTCTGGGTTGTCTATTCTATTCCATTGGTCTATGTGTCTGTTTTTGTGCCAATACCATACTACTGTCTTGATGATGACAGCTTTGTAGTAGAGGCTAAAGTCTGGCATTGTGATGCCTCCCGTTTTGATTTTCTTCTTCAGTATTACTTTGGCTATTCGGGGTCTTTTGTGGTTCCATACAAACTTGAAAATTGTTTGTTCTAGCTTTGAGAAGAATGTTGGTGCAATTTTGATGGGAATTGCATTGAGTGTGTAGATTG
Organism: Helogale parvula; assembly: GCA_004023845.1. Classification (NCBI taxonomy): domain Eukaryota; kingdom Metazoa; phylum Chordata; class Mammalia; order Carnivora; family Herpestidae; genus Helogale; species Helogale parvula. The sequence goes on from PJEM01013634.1 coordinate 4,114, forward strand.
CTTTGGGTAGTAATGACATTTTCACAATGTTTATTCTTCCGATCCATGAACAGGGAATGGTTTTCCATTCTTGGTGTTTTCTTCAATCTCTTTCATAAGCTTTCTATAGTTTTCATCATACAGCTCTTTTACATCCTTGGTTAGGTTTACTCCTAGGTATTTTATGGTTTTTCATGCAATCGTGAATGGGATCAGTTTCTTGATTTCTCTCTCTGGTGCTTCATTATTGGTGTATAGGAATGCAACGGATTTCTGTACATTGATTTTGTACCCTGCAACTTTACTGAATTCATTGAACAGTTCTAGAAGGCTTCTGGTGGAGTCTGCCGGGTTTTCCATGTAGAGTATCATGTCATCTGCAAAAAGTGAAAGTTTGACTTCTTCTTTGCCAATTCTGATGCCTTTTATTTCCTTTTGTTGTCTGAGCGCTGATGCTAGGACTTCCAGCACTATGTGAACCAAGAGTGGTGAGAGTGGACACCCCTGTCGTGTTCCTGATCTCAGGGGGAAAGCTCTCGGTTTTTCCCCATTGAGGATGATATGCGCTGTGGGCTTTTCATAAACTGCTTTTATCACATTTCCAAAGGCAAGGGAAATGAAAGCAAAACTGAACTCTTGGGACCTCATCAAGATAAAAAGCTTCTGCACTGCAAAGGAAACAATCAAGAAAACTAATAGGCAAACGACAGAATGGGAAAAGATAGTTGCAAATGACATATCAGATAAAGGGCTAGTATCCAAAACCTAAATGGAGCTCACAAAACTCCACCTCTGAAAAACAAATAACCCAGTGAAGAAATGGGCAGAAGACATGAACAGACACTCCTCCAAAGAGGACATCCAGATAGTCTACAGGCACATGAAATGATGCTCAACATCACTCATCATCAGGGAAAAACAAATCAAAACCACACTGAGATACCACCTCATGCCAGTCAGAGTGGCTACAATGAACAAATGAAGAGACTATAGATGCTGGCGAGGGTGTGGAGAGACGGGCACCCACCTGCACTGTTGGTGGGAATGTAACCTGGTGCAGCTGCTCTGGAAAACAGTGTGGAGGCTCCTCAAAAAACTATCCATAGAACTCCTCTATGACCCAGCAATAGCACTGCTAGGGATTTACCCAAGGGATACAGAAGTGCTGATGCATAGGAGCACATGTACCCCAATGTTCATAGCGGCACTGTCAACAATAGTCAAATCATGGAAAGAGCCTAAATGTCCATCACCTGATGGGTGGATCAAGAAGATGTGGTATATATACAATGGAGTATTACATGGCAATGAGAAAGAATGAAATCTGGCCATTTGTAGGAAAGTGGATGGACCTCGAGGGTGTCATGCTAAGCGAAATAAGTCAGGTAGAGAAGGACAGATACCATATCTATGCACTCATAGGTCTAACAGGAGAACAGGAGAAACCTGGTGGAGGACCAGGGGGAAGGAAAGAGGGAAAGAGAGTTGGAAAGAGAGGGACACAAAACTTGAGAGACTGTTGAATACTGAAAACATACTAGGGTTGAAGGGGAAGGGGGAGGGGGGAAAAGAGGGAGAGGTGATGGAGGAGGGCACTTGTGGGGAAGAGCACTGGGTGTTGTATGGAAACCAATTTGACAATAAACTATTAAAGAAAAAAAGAAACTGAACTGAACTTCAAAAAAAAAATAAATAAATAAGATTTCAGGCCTTTTCTGGACAATTAGACTGATCTTCCTCAGGGCGCGTCCTGCCCCTCGGGCTCCCCATCAGCAGGGTGACGAGTGGAGGGACCAGCTTCTTCAGCAGCAGATTGTAGGAGTCGTAGTCCTTGGGTGACAGCTCTAGAAACTTCATTCAAACTTTACTGCTTCAAGCACCACGGCCGAGGTGGCCTGAGGCACCCGGGGAGTGACAGGCCCACGGATGCTCTGAGCCTCCCGGTCGCCCTCAGGGCTGTAAGCAGAAAGGCAGTCCCGGTGCAACTCTGGCCCATTCCGTGCACTCATTCAGGGCTGTCAGCGGCTTCTTAATGTTCTGTGGGTTCAGACCGAGCAGGGTGCTGTTTGGGTGAGACTCACTGGTTCCAGAAGCCGCTGCGACAGCATCAGCCACCATGGTTGGACTTGAATCTGCCCTGAGATCCCGCAGAGACCCCAGAAGTCCCTGATCCCCCACCTTCCGGGCACTGACATGGCGGAGCTCTGCCGCACCACCTGCTGCTGCTTTCGGAGCACAGGGATCTCCGTCCTTCCAGCACCTGCGGAGCGGCTCACAGAGATGCCTGGAATCTCGTCCACCCGGATGCACCCGGGGTCCTGACTGCCAAGGCCCGAGTGAGAGGACCAGGGTCTTCACGGTCCTTCACAAAGCTGTAGACGCCGTGTCGGCCGCGTCTGGCTGACGCTTGGTGTAGTTCATCAGGTAGAGATCCACGAGCCTCTTTAATTTTAGATTGTCAGCTTGCACACAGGTCACTCCATCTGGAAGGAGAGCGCTAACATCCGTCCCCATAGCCGTGGCAGCAACCGCCTTCCTCACGGCCTCCTTCCTCTCTTCTTCCTTCTCACTGCTGAGTTCAGCCTTCAATTCAAAGATTTCTCCTTTTCTATTGGTGGTGAAGTCCTTGGAGTCAGTCACGGTTTTGGATCTTTAATGTGCGCTGGAGGCAAGGGCGGGGGTGGGGGTAGCAGCCAGAGAGCGTGGCCCAATTTATTTATTTTGTAAGATGGGGAGAGAGCGTGCACATAGGAGCAGGTAGGGGCAGACAGAGAGAGAGGGAGAGAGAATCCAACCAGGCTCCACGCGGTCAGTGTCAGAGCCCAAGGCCAGGCTGGATCTCAGGAACTGAGAGATCATACCTTGAGCCGCTCTCAAGAGTCTGATTTTTTTTAAAGTTGAAATCCTCTAATGTTTTATTTTTTTTCTAGTATTTTATTTATGTATTTATTTTTATTAATAGTTTATTACCAAGTTGGTTTCCAGAGAACACCCAGTGCTCTTCCCCACAAGTGGCCCCTCCTCCATGACCATCCCCCCTCCCCCTTCCCCCTCTTTCTCAGCCCTCAGTTTGTTCTCAGCATTTAAAAGTCTCTCATGATTTGCCTCACTCCCTCTCCCCAACTCTTTCCCCCTCCTTTCCCTTCCTATGGTCCCCTATTAGGTTTCTCCTGTCCGACCTATGAGTGACAACATATGGTAACTGTCCTCCGCCTGACTTATTTCGCTTAACATGACTCCCTCTAGGTCCATTCATTGATTTTTAACCGACTGATACACTCAGGGGCCCCTGGTGGTTTAAATGTTCAATGATGAATGACACAGAGGAAATACATCATTCCATGTCTCGCTGGAAGATAGCTCCTGATGACAAATGTCAGGTTACACACATGGTTAAAACCTGGAGCAAATGTGCCCAGAAAAAGAGTCTCCCTTCTGCCTGTTCCCCAGCCCCGCTTCTCAAGGGAACGCATCCATTTCTCACAGTTCATCGTGGCTACTGGGTTTCTCTGAGCTACTTTGTATCCAGAAGCTAGATACATTAGTGTTTCATGCGCCATTAAGTAACATCAATACTACATTGTATCCTAATCTCAGAAACCTGCAACATGAAACAAACACCTGCCCACGTGCTCTTGAGGGACAGCCACTCCTCTCCCATGAGCCCCCGGGGCAGCCTCTGGACTGCAGCATCCTTCCCAGTCGTGCCTGGGACTCTCTCCTGGTCTCACTTCCAGCTGCCTCCCCCACCCCCACCCTCTGTACCCTGTGGCCTGTCCCCACCTCCTCGCCCTGCCCCTGGGCTGAGGTCTAGGGCAAGTCCTCTCTTTTTCTCAGGTTGTCCAGTCTGTTCCCTTGACCACTCCCTAGGGGATGGGGTCAGTCCCCCTGAGGTGTGACCTGTCCCCTGTGTCCCCCCTGCTGGAAGGTGACACCTGAGGGGACGCCTCCATGACCTGACCTGTCCCCCGCATGAGACCATTCCCTTAGTAATGCAGGTGAGAACTCAATGGAGTAATAAAACATGGCTGACAGGCACTGCCTGGGGCCGTGATCAAGGTCAACATCAACAGTGACAGTGTTTTCTTCCTAGGACCAGTGTCGGGAACCTAGGAAGAGGCTCCTGACCGTGTGTCCCATGGACTGTTTCCATCTCAGAGTGTCGTGGACCAGTTCTGGAATGTGGGCTATTGTAGGGGTGCAGATGGGGGGCCCTGATCAGCATCTTCTCCATGACCTTGGGAATTTACAGCTGAAACAAACCTCCCAGGTGGGGGGACACCTGGCCATTTGTCAGCACTTAGAACCGGGGCCTCTGGAGTCTGTGAGGTGGGGCCTTGGAACTTGTCCAGATTCCCCATCTGCACAGGCTGCTAGCACTTTCCAGGTCAGGAGGTCTGAGCCCTTCCTCAGGCTTGAGGCCCCCAGAAGCCCTCCTGCAGGAGATTCCAGAAAGCTGAGGAGCATCCCTGACAGCCCCGGGTAGCAGCACCTCAAGGATCACCTGGACCCGCCTTCCTTCCAGAATCTGAGGACCAGAGGCTCAGCTGGGCTGGACTCCCGGGTGCAAGTGCAAAGGCAGGGCCGGCCTGCAGGTGGGGGTGCCTTGGAGAGCTCGTGGGGCAGGCCTAGGTTTCCGTTGAGGCAAAAAAGGCCAAACAGGCCCCGTGCCACCTGTTTGCCGTGTGTGAGCCCAGCTCCCGTCATGACCTCGGGACTTGGCCCAGAAGGACTTACCAAAGTTTCTCTTGACCATGGCCTCCTCCATGCCTGTCAGCTTCTCCGTGTTCTGTGAGTTCAGACCAAGGGACAAAGACACATGTCTACCATCATAGTGTCACACAGGGTATTTTCACTGCCCTAAATCCTGCGTTTCCCCTGTTCATGACCCCCTCCCCCAGCCCCGGGGAAATGCTGATGTTTTTACTATTTCCACAGCTTTGCCTTTTATGGAGCCTAGGTGGTTCCTTTAGTTAAGTGTCTGACTCTTGATTTCTGCTCAGGTCATTATCTCACAGATCATGGGTTCGAGTCCTGCTTTGGAATCTGTGCTGACAGCCTGGAGACTGCTTGGCAACTCTCTCTCTCTCTCTCTCTCCAAAGATCTAAATAAACAACAAATTAATTTGCTGTTTCCAGAAGGTCATGTAGTTGGAATCATACCGTGTGTAACCCTTCAGTTTGGCGTCTTCCATGTGGTGACGTGCATTTCATTCCCTGCAAGTCTTTACGTGATTTGATAGCTCGTCCCTTTTAGAGCTGGTGCTGTTCCCTTGTCTGGATTTACCGGTTTATTTATTTATTCATCGAGTGCAGGACCACTTGGTGCTTCAGGTCTTGGCAATTATGAACGATGTTGTCAGAAACATCTAGATTTAGGTTTTAGTGTGAACTAGGTTTTCACCTCCTTTGGGTGATTACCCAGGAGGGAGGTTGCTAGGAGGCATGTGTAGGAACAGGTGAAGTTTCTGGGAAACCACCAGGCCGTGTTCCAAAGCGGTTGCACCATGTCTGTCCCAGCAGCAGGAGTGTATCCTGTGTGTCCTGTTTGGTGAGGTGTGTGTGGGTGCCTGGGCCTCTCTCTTGATTGCCCTGTTGGTTTTCTTCTTGTTGAGTGTTCAGAGTGCTTTATGTGTGCTGCCTGACACTTCTTCATCAGATCTGCCTTCTGCGGATTTTCCCTCCCATTCCGTGCTTGTCCTGCCTTCCTGTGAGGGTCTTTGCAGAGCAGACGTGTTTCATTTCATGGATTTCGGCCTATCTTACCGTTCTGTCATGAATTATGCCTTTTGGGCCTTCTGAAACATGTTCGCCCGTCCTGAGAACATCTAGATTTCCCCTGTGTTGTCATGTTGGAGTTTCCCCATTCTTCATTTATGAGGAGGTCACAGTGAATTAATCTCTGTGAAGGGTGAGAGCTCTGTGTCTGGGTTCTTTTTGCTCGTGGACGTCTGGTAGTTCCAGAACCATTTGTTGAAGAGACTGTCATTTGTCCGTGGTGTTGCCATTGCTGTTTTGTCAAAGATCAGCTCACCGTCTACACGGGGGTCTATTTCCGGGCTCTCTCTTCTGTTGCACGATCAATTTGGCTCTTCTCTCCCTGAATCCGTACTGTCTGGAGGATTGTAACTTTCTAAGAAGTCTTGAAGGAGGGGGTGTCGGTCATCCACCTTGACTCTTCTGCAACATGGTGTGGGCTCCTCTGGGTCATTTTGTTTCCATGCAGACTGTAGGATCACATGACCGATATGTACAACAGAACTTGCTGGGCTGTAGATTGTGTTTGACCTACTGTATTGATCAAGGTGGGAAGAACGGATATTGAGACAGTAATGAGCCTTCTTATCCATGAACATGGTCTCTCTCTGCACATATTTATAGAGTTCTCTGATTTTATTCTGAGAGCCCTGTAGTTTTCCTCATAAAGATCTTGGCATATTCTGTTATATTTAGGCCTAAATGGTTCACTTTTCTGTTGTCAGTGAACACGGTACTGTGTTTTCATTTTCAAAATCCATTTCTTCATTGCTGGTGTGAAAGTGAGTAATTGAGTGTCACGTAGGAACCGAGTGTTTCCTGCACCCATGTGACCATCCCCCATCAGATGAAGAGTACTTCTGCTTCTTGTTGTGTCGGCTCTTTTGGATTTTGTACACAGAACCCCACGTCACCTGTGTACAGGTTGGTTTTATTTCATCCTCCATAGTCAGTATATCTTTTATTGAATTTTCTGAAGGTGGAGAAGCAAGCCCCACCCTTTGCAGGGCTGGAGGTCTGGCCCATTGTGACACAGGCAGTGCAGGGGGGAGGCTGTGGTTAGGAAGGGCCTCTGTGGACCTCAGAGCCTGTAGAGCTACAGCCACAGGCCTTGTTTCCTCTGCGAGGGGGCTGAGAAAGGAGAGAGGCTGCCCTGGAGCTGACTGGCCTCCCTCCCCTTGTAATGTCGCTCCTCAAGTTTAGGAGGGACTTGGGTTTGGAAAGACCAGTAGCCTAAGAGCCTGAGATGTGGGCCTGGCCCTGCCACATCCCGGCTGCCAGACTGTGGGCTCATCAAGTCCCCTACATGGGCCCTGATGTTCCCCATCTGTGAAATGGCCTTTCAAGGCGATGGTGCTTGTGAGCCACAGAAACCTCAACACAGTGTGGACGGTGACATCAGCTCTTGCTGCCCAGGACGGTGAGAGGTGACGGAGATCCGTGTCTGGAGGTTGAAAATGCCCCTGGAGAGGAGTCAGCTTGGAGTGCTTGGTGGCCGCCCCTCTGGTGTCCCTGACCCGCAGCTGCTGGGGGCTCCGTCCTGGGCCCCAGGCCCCACCCCCACGACTGGTTTCACAAGCAAACACCCCTCCCCTGAGGGAGCTCCCCAGGGCTGCAGGGACAGAGACAGGGGCGTGGCCGCTGCCCTCCCCACCCCCCTGCAGCTGGCACTCCATTCAGAGTTTCTCCCCACAGGGCTCTGGGACTGAGCCTCCTGAAGGGCTGTCCCTGGTACTGGACGGGAGCCGGGGGAGAAGGCGGAGCTGATGCTCTCTCCTCTGAGGTGCAGAGCAGGTTGGGGGCCCAGGGTGGAGACAGGGACTCACTGGAGGCCACAGTGTTGAAGTGCAGAGAAAAGCAGAAGGAAAAGGAACATTTGGCTTGTTAAATGGTGTAAAGACAGAGGACAGGCCCAAAAGCAAGGTGAGGGTGGGGGAGGAGGCTCTGAGTCCTGGGAACAGTGGTTAGCGTGACCTTGCGCAGAGCAGGTAAGGGCTCCGCTGGGGGCCGGCTGGGAGCTGAGATCACAGGGCAGGTGGTGCCCACAGGACGGGGCCCCTCCCAGCCAGCACCTGATAGAGGGCGTGTTTGGACATTCATCAGCCTTCATTCCTGAGTCCCACTGCAGGGGTGGAGGTGGGAGGAGTATCTGAATGGCTTTCTCTGGAGCAGCCAGCTTGTCCCAGTCAGCTCCGCCCGGGGCTGGGAAGAGCTAAGAGGTGTTCTGAGTCAATATTTCCTCCTCTCGTGCCTCTGTCTTCTGGATGTTTCCTCCACAGCAGAGCAGGCCCAGAGCAAGCCTGGAGGGAGGCAGCCTGTGATGGGAGCCCGCCCAGAGGTCCCCCGCCGGTGCTGGGCCCCCTGGCTCCTGGGATTCACCAGCCTCCTCCTCAGTGAGTGGCCCGGGTCCCTGCGGGGAAGGCGCTGTTCGGGGCAGTGAGGGGGCTGCTGTGGGTCTGATGTCTGTGGGGCAGGACCCGAAACACCACCGCTGTCACTTGGCAGGTGCGGGGCCTCTGTTTCCCAGCTGTGGCGGAAGGGAAAGAAAACAATGAGCTTGTGCTGGTGGTGAGGCCCGGCCTGGATCGCAGGAGCCCTCAGGGGTCCCCAGGTGCTGGGTCCCGGTCCGGGCTGCTGCGAGATTCCTGGGGCGGTGGGAACAGGATCCCGTAGACCAGGCGACTTGAACCACATCCTGCTATCTCACATCCAGGTCTGTGTGGAGCTGAGGGAACTCAAGGCCAAGGGAGAAGGTGTGGTTCCCCCTCACCCCTGCCTTTACAGATGGGGAGCGAATCCTGAGGCTGCTCTCAGGCCTCTTCCTCCTGGTCGTTTGCCCAGGGCACCGCCCAGTGCCCGCTACCTGGGTGTCCCCACAGCGCAGCAACACATGGCAGGGGTCTCATCCAAGCAGCAAGGGGCAGGATGTCAGGAAGAGGGAAGTCACGCTCCTGTGAGACCAGCTGTCACTGAGTGACGTCCATCACTGTAGCTGAGCTCCCTCCTCAGAGCACGTCCCAGGGCTCGGCCCCCACTGCAGGGCCAGGCCTCCCGCGGCGGGTGGGCGGTGGGGCCTCTGCACCACGGAGGAAGCTCCCCCTGCACTGGTGCACTTGGCATTGACCCCAACGTGCCCAGTGCTTTCCATCCGTGATGTCATCACGTCCAGACGCTCAGCGTTAGGCGGTGAGGACACTCGGGTCAGCACTCAGGACCGTGTTCAGGGGACGCCCCACTGGGACAGGACCCGACTCCAGCATCGCTCCGGAGTCACGCTCTGCCCCGCCCCCCGGAGTCCAGGGAGTCTGCGGGGTGGGGTCATTAACGTGGTGGGTTCTAAGGTTTTCTCCTCGTTCTCCATGAAACACACTCACACTTTCTGTCTCCACTGCCCTAGGCGCCTTCAGCACTGTGGTCAGCAGCCCTGGGGCCCCTGGGTCTGGAGTGGAGGATTCTGGAAGCGGAGTTTCCCTGAAGGGGATTCAAGGAGGCTCTGTGGTGTTTCATGTGATCAGACCTCCAGACGTCCCTCCTGAAGCTGAGCTGGAGAAGGTCTCTTGGGCCGTTAAACACAAGACAAACTACGTGGTCCTCCTGCGCGTCTCTCCCGGGGCAGATGCTCCAGAATGGGTCAACTTCCGGGACAAGTTGGAGAAGAGGGTCCATGTGCTCAACACAACGACCCTGCGGATGGACAAGCTGACCCTGGAGGACAGTGGGCGGTACTGGGCTCGATCCTCCTTCACGGGAGGGATAGAAAGTTCCCAGGTTTTCCACCTCAGTGTGTACGGTATGTGGTGGCCCCTCCCCCGGGGCACAGGTACCCCCCTCTGTGGTCCCTGGGGGTGTCCATGGCCCTCTTGCAGGATCCCTTCCAGAACACAGACCTCAGGTTCTGCTTCTCCCTTGAATTCTGAAGCCATCTGGTCACCGCGAGTGGAGGCGGGGCTGAGACTCCCAGCAGGGGCGGATCCTCGGGGCGTCAGGAAGGAGAAGGGACACATGGGGACGTGTGGTTTTGCTGGAACCCTCACTGTGCTCACGGGACACGTGCACGTGACTGGTGTGGGGGCGGCTGTTGCTGCTGTCACAGGTGGGACCACCAGGGGTCTCAGCGCAGCCCCCACCGCGTGTGCACCTGTGCTGTGGGTCAGGGTCAGACCCGGGGCCACCGTGCTGAGGGTCAGGTGTCCGCAGGGCTGTGCTCCTTCCTGGAGGCTCCGGGGGAGGATCCACGTCCTTCCTGTCCCACCTTGTCGTGGTGGCCGCGTCCTTGGCTGGTGGTCTGTCCTCCACCTGCAAAGCTGGTCCTGGTGGGCTGATCCTTCTGGTCCTGCATCACTCCCCCTCCCCTCCTCCTCCGTCCACGTGTGAAGACCCTGTGATCCGGCCTGTCCCATCGGGATCCAGAACATTCTTAGTTTCGGTTCAGCTGGTTTGAGGCCTCAGTTCTCCTTCACCATGGATCCTAAGACACCTGCAGCTTCTGAGGGTTAGCATGTGGGCATCTTTGGGGACACTGGTCACCAGGCATGCACACAACCGACATGGGGTCCTCCCCGGCCTGTCCCTTCCTCCTTCTCAGCACAGCCCAAGGCCACCCTCACTCCCAGACCCCCCGGTGCAGCTCTGAGCCTCCAGAGATGCAGGAGAAGGTCACCGGGCGGCCCTTCCTCAGAAACACAGTCAGCACGTCTCTCTATCTCTGTCTCTGACTCCCCTCTGTGTTGGGAGACATCCTGCTCTGGGGAGGCGGGTCCTAGAGCCTCAGGTCCCTGAGATTCCCAGACACAGTGTGAGCCTTCTTGTCACTTGTCTCCTATGTGACTGCAAGTTCAGGGCACATTGTATTCACAATTGGGGTGGCCAGTGTTCGGAGCTCCCACTGAGTCCCCCACAGCGGCTTCTCCTGTTGGAGCCTGGAGCCGTTCTCTGAGGTCCCAGAGCTGCCATGTGGCCTTCTGTACCTCAGGCCTTGAGGTCGTGACCACCTGCAGAGCAGGAGGAGGGCCCACCCTAGAACGGACAGATCCTTCAGTCCCAGACTTCTCTGTCTCATGAAAGAACCACACATTCTTAGAATCAATGTCTTTTAGGCTGGTGGCGTCGATTAGGCATAAGTTTGGGGAGAGTTTTAAGACGTGTTCACTCTAGTGAACTCGCCTGAGCTTCACTCAGCGGCTCCTTCCTTACAGTCACTTGCTGTGTATTTGGGGCAAGTCTGTCTTGTCTGTAAAATGGACTCACCATCCTTAGTGGGAGGAGGCAGAGAGTCAGTGAGATTCCGCATGAGAAAGTGTGAGTGTGATGTTCTCACCAGGTGATAATCTGTCCTCCTGTCCCTCCTGCCCTAGAGCCTGTGTCCTCTCCCCAGATGCTGGCCGAGATTCAGTCCCTCACACCAGACTGGTGCAACGTCACCCTGGAGTGCCACCCCACGGGACCCACGGGGGCCGTGAACGTGTCCTGGGAGAGCAAGGGGCTCCCCAGGGAGCTGGAGCAGACGAGAGCCCCGGGCCTGGCCCCCACACCCTGGACCCTGGCTCTGCACCTGCCCGTGAGCCAGCCTAGCCCCAGCGTCACCTGTGTGGTCAGCAACCCGGTGGACCAGAAAACTGCCACCCGGGACCTCGGGGAGGTCTGTGGCCACGGTGAGTGTGTCCTGCATGAAGGGAGGGTCCTCCGGAGCTCAGGTCACCCTGGGTGCGGGTTCTGGGTTCTGTCCCCTATGTTTATGTCACCACCTGCCACCTGTCACCCCAGCCAGGAGGTTGGCAGGTGCATCCAATTGGCTTCTGCCTTTTGATGTCTCCCTCCTGCTCCTCTGCACCCCTCACCCCTGCTGCTCCAGGCAACTCCCCTCCCACACTCTCTCCTCCCTAATCCCTCAGTCCTTGTGTGTCCCAGGAGGTTTTCAGGAAGGAGAGTAGGGGTGAGTCAGTGTCTGTGGCACCTGAGGGAGGCGGGGCCAGCCGTGGTTTGCAGGGCTCAGGGCTCGGGCCTCCTGTGCTGGTTCTGGTCTCAGGGACACACTTCCCACGCACGTGCTTGCCTGGATTCCCTGAGGTGCCCTGCTCTCCTCAGCCCCGGGTTCTGGTCAGGCTGTTCCCTCTGCGGCCAGTCTCCCCTTCCCACTAATTCCCAACCAGGGACCCCTTCTCTGCATTTGCACTGCGGGCTGTGACCCTGCAGGCACACAGGGCCACGCAGGGGTCACTTCCAGCATGGGCTGATCTTGACCAGGGCCCCTCAGTCCCATTAACACAGGGCCCTGCTGGCCTGTCCTCACGCCTATCTCCTCTAGGGGGCGCTCAGGGCCCCATACTGAGAGTGAAGTTCTGGCCAAGGATCAGTGTCCTGTGTGGCCTAGACACCTGGGGGGCGGGGCTACGGCTGTTTCTGATTTGATTTCCTGTCCCTCCTAGGCCTCAGGCAGTTTGCTCACAGGGTGTCCCGAAGGGAACAGGATCAGGTCCCCATGTGCTGCCTCGTTCCTACACCCCATCCTGCAGCTGCTGCTGGGGACCTGCTGCATCAGCTTCCCGTATCCCCAAGGCGCCCATCCCTCAGGGACCCCTAGACCCTCTGCAAGAGGCTCCTGCCTCCCCCTCATCCTCCTCCCTGGCTCCTCCCTGCCCGGATCCTCCTCCACCTGCTGCAGGGGTGCTGGCTGCCCCCAGGGCTGGTGTTTGGACATGGTGTTCCCGGTCTTGTCCCTCTTTCCAGAGTGCTGCACCCCCCTGAGTATCTGGTAACCTCCCCTCCTCTCTCAAGACTCAGTCCATCCCTCACCTCCTCCGGGAAGCCCTCCCTGAAGACCTGGGCACCAGCTGTAAACCTCTAGTGCACCGCCTGGCCCCGGCTGGCTGCCTTTGCCTTTCCCAGCCCTGCCCCCACTGATGAGCTCCTCAGGGGCGGGGACCCTGTCCTGTCCTCTCAGCACCCGGCCCCCAGCAGGGGCTCAGAACCGGGTGGTGAGAGCACCTGCCTGGTCCCCTCTTCAGCTGAGACCAGTCCCTTCGATGTGTCCACGAGCTTGGCGATGGGCCTCTGACCTTGTCTCTCGTCTGATCCTTCTCCTCTGTCTCTGAGGGGGAAGCAGATCCACGCAGACAGGCCAGTGCTGTTTATATGCCGGACATCCTGGTGACTGGTCTTCTCATCGTGGCAGTCATCATGGCTCTTGTAGTCGTCGGAGATCTGACGCGGCGATTTATGAGGAGATACAGGTACAGCTGGGAGCCTGGGCGAGGCAGGTGCATTTCCCTTCCCGTGCCCACAACCTCCCTCCCCCCGGGACCCTGTCTCCCCTTCTCCTGCATCTTGCTGCTCAGGGAACATCCCTGTAGATGTCTGGTGGGTGTGGGCATGACCGTGGGGGTCATGGTTGGCGGGGGAGGGGACAGGTTTCCAAGGCACAGATTCAAGTTCGATCTCTGTGTGACTTAGAACCATTTTCAAGTTTTCCAACTCTATATACATTTGGTGGCCTTGAGAAAGCAGCACTGGAGACGGCAGGGACAAGATGTGGCCTGGGTCCCCCATATCCCTGTGCCTGGGTGTGAGCGTCTCATCTTGTTGCCTGTTTCCCTTCCAGACCCGCAGTATTAACACGGGTCCAGGCAGTGCTGATGCTGTGGGGGGTCATGGGAGCAGCACCGCATCTGTGTGGGTCCCTCTGGGGCCACTCTGTCCCTGAGCTGTGGCAGGACCCTCTGTCCACATTGCAGGAATCGGAGGAACCGCATCTAGGACAGGAGACGCCGCTCACTACTGTCTACACTGAGGTCCGCTAGCCAGGCCAGGTCGTGTGGATGATTTAATAGGAAGAAGCAGGGAATCCAGTCTCTGGGGACACCTGTGCTGTGAGTGTGAGGCCTGCAGCCCTGGTCCTGCCCCTCCCCCTCTGACTGCCCTGAGCAGGGGCAGATTTGGCAACATCGGTGAGTTTCTGCGGGAACTCATTGTGCACAAGTCACCAGAGGACACACGTCGTGGTGGATCGAGGGGGACCTGAGTATTTAAATCGATCCAAACCTGTGTTCCAGTTCCGCTCAGCCTCAGCTCCCTGGCCCCCCTAGACGGACCCCACTGTCCCCACATGTACAACATGAATCTGCCAGAGCCTCAGCCTCTGGAACTAAGTCATCAGGAAATCACAAAATCCAGCCTGGACCAGTGTAACATCACACCGCTGTCAGTACGTGCGTTCTCTCTTTGTCTTTCTCTCAAAAATAAATAACTGTTCAAAAATAGATGATATTATCTAAGAGCTATTATGGAGTTATACTTTTTATTTTAATTGAAACATTTTGTTTCTTACTGTGACTCTGTGACTCCGCCCTCCCCAGGTTCCCACCGGCCCCTCCCACTCAGTCCCTCCCTGGCCTCCATAGCCTGAGGGTCAGCACCAGCCCTGTCTCTCCCCAGGGGACTCCACTAAGCTCAGGCGGGAGTCTGGCTGTGCTGAGGCCGCGTCTGCAGTCCTGACCCAACACCCTCCCGTGGCGGCCTGGGGAGCATCTGCCCTTGGAAGCCAGAGTGGACCTGCGGGAAAGGGAATTCTTGCCTCCCGGGGCCCCTCCCCCTCCCCATCTCCTCCCTCAGCTCTGATCATATTTCCACCCATTTCAGGTTCCGCCATCCCTTCAGGCAAATACCTGGAGTCCCCTCTGCTTGTTCATTCCATACACTCTGGCATCCACACTCCCTGTAGTCGGTGTATCCGAAATCTGCCCTCTCCCTGCACGACCTTCTCACTGAACCCCGCGTCCTACCCTGGTGCAGGGCCCCAACTTCCTTCCTGTCGGCAAACCTGCAGGTGCAGAACCTGGTCCAGTCCCTGGTACTGCCTTGTCCCCAGGACCTGTCTGCAGGCTGTGGGCGCCCCCTTTCCGGCATCAGGGAGCTTGAGAGTCTGACTTGTCAGTAGTATCTAGGAACAGGATGATGAACTTGAAGACCAAAGACTGGTGCCCTGAGGACACCCCACCCCCAGCTGTGGAATCTCTGGGGACACTGGATGTTCTGGACACACAGCATGTTCAGGCTGCTCAGTGCCTGATTCTTGGCCTCAGGCCAGACAATAAGTTGAGCAAACTGTCTCTCTGAGCCCGTTTCCCTTGTCAGCCAGGGACTCTCACTGACGTCTGCTCTTCAGGGCTGGGGGGTGAGGCCAGAGGCCCAGGGAGCCAGGTGGGGTGGAGGCAGGAGAGAGATGGAGGCCCTGAGGGTCATGGGTGGGAGCGAGCCCAGGCTGAGCCCGCCTGCATCGCCCTGTCCTGACTGTCCCTGTGGTCACTGTCCAGCAGTGAGATGGAGGCTGTCTGGGCCGCCTCTGCCCTCCCTGCAGGGGTGCATGCCGGCGGGTGCGGCCTGGACCTCTAGTGTAGATAAGGGGTGTGTGGCAGCCACTCCCTCCTCCTCCTCCTGGAAACCCAGTGTATCCACAGAGCAGAGGGGAGGGGGCAGCTCCACGTGGGGCTCGTCCTGAGGCCCCCAGGGATTGGGGGCAGGGGAGGTGAGTACCAGGCACCTGGCCCTTTCCTCTGGTGCCTCAGTTTCTCCTTCCTGGGGCTGTTGCAGTTTGGGGAGAGACAATCCCTGTGAATCAGAGGGCATGGCACCTTTCCAGGTGGCTCTGTGGGTTAGGGGACATCTGTCACCCGCTTCATCCCTGCTCTGCCTCACCTCTACCCCTGCCCAATTCCCTGACTCCTATTGAGCACTTGGAGACCCGCAGCAGCAAACACAAAAGGAACAGGCAAGAGCCCCCAGGGAGCCGGGCAGACAAGCTCACTGGCCCCCGGCACTGCCCAGGCCGCCATTACTCATCACCCCCCTTCCCACTTCGCCCCCCCCCCCCCCCGACCCCCCGGAAACCTGGCTGGCTGTCCTCAGGGTTTTTCCCTGGGTCCAACCACGGACATACACGGAGACCCAGGCAGCGAGTCTCGAAGCGCCCTGCGCACCGGGTGGAAGGCGGTCAGGGCGTGGGGACTGTGAGCGGGAGGCCAGGGCGGGGGGCTGTGGGGGGGGCGGTGAGCTCTGAGCCTCAACCTCTGCAAGTTCAGGGCCCGCGGGCGAAGCTGTGCCGGCAGCGCCCCCTGGTGGAAGGCGCTGCAGCGGCGGCCGCTCACAGCCTGTTCTCCCAGCCCAGTCCTCAGGGCCTCAGGGAGCAGGTCCTTCCTGGACACTGCAGGGCGGACAGCACAGCCTCCCTGCGGCCCAGGCCAGGTCAGCTCCGGTCAGAGTCAGGTCTGAGAAAGGAGTTCCGGAACTAAGTTCTATCCCGGAGCCCGGGGCTGCCCCCAAGCTGGTCCCTGGGGTCTCACCTGTCCAGGAGGAGGTGGGGTCAGGTGCCGCTCTGAGGCCCTTCTGGCCCTGGGACCCCGGGTCTCTAGGTCAGGAGGGAGCTGATGTGGCTCCTGATGCCTCTCCGATTTCGGACTCCCACCTGTTTGGGATCACGTGTGCTCTGGACCCCTGACCTCTCCCTCCTGGAAAACGACAGGCCAGGTCCTGCCTGAGGCCATGACAGGGGTCATCACCTCCCCCAGGCTGGCAGTGCCCCCTGAAGTCCTCCGTCACTCCTCACCTCTTGCCTCCCACCTGTTCTTTTCTCCAGAGCCCCGCACCCCTTCTGTGTTGTGGGCACTGAGCAGGGCCCCTCTCCTCCTGGGACAATGAAGCGGGGAGGGGCATGTGCCGGGGCTTCCTGGACATGTCTGTGCACCTGGCCCGGGGGCTGGCCCACAGCAGGCGCTCACGGGCAGGTCCTGGAAGGAAGGAGTCTGCCGTCCGGGAGGGTCTGGGTTGGGGGCAGACAGTCCCCCCTCAACAACTCACAGCAGTGCGTCCATGGGGTCCCGCTGCTGTGACCCGATAGGGCTCCACAGACAGGAGCAGGGTGTCCACACTCAGCTGTCACCCTTTCCTCACCCCTGCCTGTGTGCTGTCTCCACCCCCCTGTCCCTTTGCTTATTGCACGTGCCTGAGGCTCAACCATCTCCGCAGCTCCTGTGCACCTGCTCCTGCCATAGGCGGGTGGGGGCGGGGCGCTGCAGGTCCAGTCCTCACAGAGGCTGTGGCGGTGGAGCAGGACCAACGGCCCCAAATGGAACCACGGGCACAGCTCCCCGTCTGAGCCTGGGGAGGGACGGCAGCTCCACTCAGGTTCCCGAAGAGGAGGGCCCGCTGCCCCTCTTGTTTTCCAGGTCCCCGAATCCTTCGTATTTTCTCGCTAGAGGTCGTGTCTCCACAGAATGCCGAGGACTCACCACCCCAATATGAGGGATTTTTCAAGGGGTCACATTCAGGGTAAGTGTAGAAAATCAGACAGTAGAAAATACAAGCAGCTAAGGAGCTGGGGCACATGTTCTAATTACTCGTGTTCTAGAAACAAAAGCGGCGAGGAGCAGGACGTGTAACCAGTGGGGGCGCCCGTGTGGCTCCTTCTATGACCCGTCAGACTCGGTGTCAGGTCAGCTCCTGATCTCAGGATTCCCGTGTTCAAGGCCTGCGTGGGGCTCTGTGCTGACGGTGCGGAGCCTGTGGGGGTCTCTGTCTCTCCCGCCCTCTCTGCCCCTCTCCTGCTCCCTCACACATACCCTCTCTCAATTAAATGAACAAACAAACATAAAAACATTAAAAAAGACGTGTAGTTGTTCACACCCTGTTCCCCATCGCTCACATCTGTGACTAAATCCCCAGGGGAAACAAATCTATTGGAACATTTTGTGTTCTAACCTTGTCCGCGGTGTGCTCTGTTAAAGACCTTCCCAAGTGTGAGAACAGTACAGAGAGAGCCTGACACACACCTACAGGGGAATGAAGTAAAGAAACGCCCACCATGAGCAGCAGGGAGGGGTCAGGACAGGGACGTCCCGGCCCCAGGAGTCTCCCTGTTTCCTACGAATCCCAGGGTCCCGTCCCCAGACGTAAGTCTTGCCGCCTCTCTCCAGCTTGACCACCTCCGCAAGCAGCACGAATGGGGGACTGAGTTGGCCTGTTTGGGAGTTCGCACAAGGCCAGTAGCAGAGCCCATGCTAGGTCCTCTCTGGCTCCGCCCACTAGGAGGCCAGGACCTTCATCCCTCTAGTCCTGTGTCTGCAGAGCAGATGGGGAGAGCAGAACCCTGGGGCCAGAGGGCTTCCTGGAGGAGGTGCGGAGCCCTTGCACACAGCCCTGCACGGGGAGGGAGCGGGCACTGCATGTCAGGTTCCTGCTCCTCCCTCCCCAGGATGAGGGCTGGGCTCCATGAGAGGCGGGATCCCCCCACTCTGTCTGCTCCCTCTGCAGAGGGACCTGTTTTCCAGCCTCCTCCTCCCATCGGAGATCAGGCTGGGGGCCTGAACCACGTTTGTTCCCATGTCTGCTGCTCCTTCCCTTCCTCGTGTCCCTGTGCACCCACCTGCCCTCTTGGGGTCACCTCATTCCTCCTGGGAGCCACCATCCTGTTGAGAGAAAATGCTTCTGCCTTCTCGACTGAGGCTCCCACAGCCTTCCCTGAGCACATTTCTGCTGCGACCTCCCGCCGGCCTGGGCGCTCCTCTAGGACAGGGACTTAGCTTCCTGTCCCTGCTCCCCTGTGCTGCACACAGTAGGCGCTCATGACCTGTGTGTGCAGCTGAGCTGATGCAGGAGGGCCTCTGAGCAAGTCTCTAGCGGCAGTTCTGCCCTTGGCTGCCAGGTGGCGGTGGTGCCAGGCGCGCAGGGCAGGGAAGGAGGAGGCTCAGGGAGGCTTGGGGGCCCAGGTGGGGCTCAGGGGGGGCGGGGCAGCGGACCTTCTCCCATTGGCCCCAGACCCACCACAGGGCAGAAGGGGGAGATTAGCGCCAGGGACACTGGGAGGGGCGGCAGGTCACAGGGGGCGGCAGTGTAGATGTTAAGGTGCAGCCAGGAGTCAGGGATTAGGGGCCAAACCTGGAAGGCAGGAGCCCAGGGGAGTGGTGGGGGGTGGGGTCCTGGTGCAGGAGGGGTGCCTGCTGGGGACGAAGTGGGGGGATCTGAGGCCCAGGACTGTGACTGGGGAGGGTTATCCAGAGCTGGGAGCAGGGATGGTTACCTGGGAAAGGGGGATCCCTTGAGGATAGAGTCTGAGATGCAAGGTCCTGACCCAGGTTCCTGGGGTGAAACAGGCTGGAGGGGAGAGTGGGGTTCCTGCCCCTCCCCCTGAGACAGACCGTCCCTGAGAGGTGAGGGCAGATCCCTGGGAGGGAATGTGTTGATGGGATCCCCCTCAGGGCTGCCAGGTTGAGTGTGAACCAGGACACAGGTAAGGGGTCCCGCTGGGGGCCGGCAGGGAGCTGAGATCTCCAGGCCAGTGGTGCCCACAGGACGGGCCCCTCCGCCCCAACGGCTCATCGAGGGCGTGTTCATACCTTCATCTGCCATCATTCCAAGTCCCCCTGCAGGGGTGGAGGGAAGAGAGGGTCTGAGTGGCTTTATCTACCAGGCCAGCTGTGTCCCAGAATTAAGTTAGCCCCACCCTTGGGCTGGGGAGACGCCTAAGAGCTTTTTGAGTGAAACTTTCCTCCTCTCTTGCCTCTGCCTTCTGGATGTTTCATCCGCAGCCGAGGAAGCCAGAGCAAGCCTGGAGGGAGGCAGCCTGTGATGGGAGCCCGCCCAGAGGCCCCCCGCCTGTGCTGGGCCCCCTGGCTCCTGCGATTCACCAGCCTCCTCCTCAGTGAGTGGCCCGGGTCCCTAGGGGGGAGGCCGCTTTGTGGAGCAGGGAGGGGGCTCCTGTGGGTCTGATGTCTGTGGGGCAGGACCCGAAACACCACCGCTGTCAAGTGGCAGGTGCGGTGACTTTGGTCCAAGCCTGTGGGTCTTGCCCCTATAGATTAACAGGAAAAGGCAAGCTCTGGGAAAGGATGGAAGCTGACACCTCACAGCTGACGGAAAAGCCCGTCCAGACAGTCCTGGGACCCGCTGACCAGGGTCATTTGCAGGAGACGCGGGAGAGACGCTCCGTAAATATAATGGGATAGACCTTCCCGCGTCCGTTCTGCCAAGGGCAGAGTGCCCCATGTGTGTGTGGCGGGCGTGCAGCTCGGGTCACTCCCAGCAGGGCCCCGAGCAAGGTCTGTCCACGGGCGGTGTCCCCGCCTGGTCTATTGGATGCACGCACTCGGTTCTCCCATCGGTTACGCTCCCGTGTGCGACGTGTGACAGCCGCGTGTGACGTGTAGTCACCCACACGCAGCATACGTGCTCCTGCCGGTGGTGCGTGTTCACCTCCTGTGTCACGTGTGCGCCCAGGTGTGACGCACACACTGTCCTGTGGTGTGTGCCCCCACGGGTGACTAGTGCGCACCTGCGTGTGATGTCTGCTCTCCTTCATGTGACACATATGCCTCTGTGTGCGACGCACACTCACATGTGTGTGATGCGTATGCACCAGGGGTAGAACCTATGCAGCCCTGTGGGCCACCAGTGCACGGTGGTGTGACACATGTGCACTCGGGTGTGACACCTTTGCACTCGGCTGGGACACCTGTGCACTCGGGTGTGACACACACACTCAGGTGTGACACACACACTCAGGTGAGGCTCACATGCACTGAACATGACGACTGCACACCTGCATGTGACGCGTGCACACCCGTGTATGGTGCGTGTGCCCCCAGGCTGGGGTGTGTATATCCGCTTGTGCAGAGACTTCAGTCCAAGGCCACTCAATGCACAGTGTTTACAAGCAAAGAACAAAAACCCTCCATCACACGTGGACACACTCGAGTCCACGAGGGCCCGTGCGCAGCTGTTAAATGAGACACTTCCACGTGGGCAGACGGTTCACTGTTGGCCCGAGGGTGCCTCCATCCCTGCCACGTGGGTGTCCCCACAGCGAAGCCCCTACATGGCAGCGGGCTCGTCCCAGTAGCAAGGGACAGGGTGTGAGGGAGACGGAAGTCAAGCTCCTGTGAGACCTGCTGTCACTGAGCGACTTCCATCACTGTAGCTGAGCTCCATCCTCAGAGCACGTCCCAGGGCGCGGCCCCCACTGCAGGGCCAGGGCTCCCGCAGCAGGTGGGTGGTGGGACCTCTGCATCACGGAGGAAGCTCCCCCTGCACTGGTGCACTTGGCATTGACCCCAATGTGCCCGGTGCTTTCCATCCGTGATGTCATCACATCCAGACTCTCAGCGTTAGGAGGTGAGGACACTCGGGTCAGCGTTCAGGACCCTGTTCAAGGGGCCGCCCCACTGGGACAGGACCCGACTCCAGCATCGCTCCTGATTCACGCTCTGCCCCACCCCCCGGAGTCCAGGGAGTCTGCGGGTGGGTTCATTAACACGGTGGGTCTACGGTTTTCTCCTCGTTCTTCATGAAACACACTCACACTTTCTGTCTGCACTGCCCTAGGTGCCTTCAGCACTGTGGTCAGGAGCCCTGGGGCCCGTGGGTTGGACGTGGAGGATTCTGGAAACCGAGTTTCCCTGAAGGGGACTCGGGGAGGCTCTGTGGTGTTTCATGTGACCATTAAACCAATATTAACCCCAGAAGTCCTCCTGGAGAAGATTTCTTGGGGCATTGAATCCGGGTCACAACACATAGCCATCCTGCACGTCTCTCCCGGGGTACGTGTCCCAGAATGGGTCAACTTCCAGGACAAATACAAAGAGAGAGTCCACGTGCTCAACACGACGACCCTGAGGATGGACAAGCTGACCCTGGAGGACAGTGGGCGGTACTGGGCTCGAGTGTCCTTAACAGGAGGAACAGTATATGACCAGTATTTCCACCTCACTGTGCACGGTACGTGGAGGCCTCTTCCCCAGGACACACGTACCCCCTCTGTGGTCCCTGGGGGTGTCCATGGCCCCCTGGCAGGATCCCTTCCAGACCCCAGACCTCAGGCTCTGCTTCTCCCTGAATCAGAAGCCCTGTGGTCACCAGGAGTGGAGGCGGGGCTGAGACTCCCAGCAGGGGCGGGTCCTCGGGGCTTCAGGACAGAGAAGGGAAACGTGGAAACGTGGGGTTTTGCCGGAACCCTCACTGTGCTCACGGGACACGTGCACGTGACTGGTGTGGTGGCGGCTGTTGCTGCTGTCACAGGTGGGACCGCCAGGGGTCTCAGCGCAGCCCCCACCGCGTGGGCACCTGTGCTGTGGGTCAGGGTCAGACCCGGGGCCGCCGTGATGAGGGTCAGGTGTCTGCAGGGCTGTGCTCCTTTCTGGAGGCTCCGGGGGAGGATCCACGTCCTTCCTGTCCCACCTTGTAGTGGTGGCCGTGTCCCTGGCTGATGGTCTCTTCCTCCACCTGCAAAGCTGATTCTGGTGGGCTGATCCTTCTGGTCCTGCATCCCTCCCCCTCCTACCTCCTCCGTCCACGTGTCAGGACCCTGTGATCCCAACAAACCTGACTGGGGATCCACACCATCCCTAATTTCGGGTCAGCTGGATTGGAGCCTCAGTTCCCCCTTGTCATGCACCCTAAGACACCTGCAGGCTCTGAGGGTTAGCATGCGGTCATCTTTGGGGTCACTGGTCACCAGACATGATCCACAACCCACGTGGGGTCCTCCCGGCCTGTCCCCTCCTCCTCCTCAGCACCAGCCCTCACTCCCAGGGTCCTTGGTGAAGCTCTGAATCTCCGGAGACACAGGAGACATTCACAGGGCAGACTTTCCTCAGAAACACAGTCACTACCTCTCTCCCCATGTTTATGTCACCACCTGCCACCTGTCACCGCAATCAGGAGGCTGGCAGGTGCTTCCAACTTGCTTCTGCCTTTTGATGTCTCCTTCCTGCTCCTCTGGCCCCTCACCCATGCGGCTCCAGGCAGCCCCCCTCCATACTCTCCCCTCCTTCATCTCTCAGTCCTTGTGTGTCTCAGGAGGTTTTCAGGAAGGATAGTAGGGATGAGTCAGTGTCTGTGGCACCTGAGGGAGGCTGGGTCAGCCGCGGCCTGCAAGGTTCAGGGCTCGGGGCTCCTGTGCCCGGTTCTGGTCTCAAGGACACACCTCCCACGCACGTCCTCGCCTGGATTCCCGGATGTGCCCTGCTTTCCTCAGCCCCGGGTTCTGGTAGGCCGTTCCCTCTGCCACTAGACTTTCAAAGTCTGGAGTCTCCCCTTCCCACTAATTCCCTCCAGGGACCCTTTCTCTGAAGCTGCGCCATGGAATCTGACCCAGCAGGCACACATGGCCGAGTGCTGGGGTCACGTCTAGCTGGCACTGACCTTGACCAGGGCCCCTCAATGGAGTTGGCACAGGGCCCTGCTGGAGCAGTTGTGGACCTGCCTTCATGCCTCCTTCCTCTAGGGGGCGCTCAGGGTCCCACTCTGAGAGTGAAGTTCTGGCCAAGGATCAAGTCCTCTGTGGCCTGGAGAGTCGGGGGGCGGGGCCACGGCTGCTTCTGCTTTGACTTCCTGTCCTACTTCAGCCTAGGGCAGTTTGCTCATAGTCAGGGTGTCCCCAAGGGAACAGGATCGGGTCCCCCATG
Source organism: Helogale parvula (assembly GCA_004023845.1). NCBI lineage: Eukaryota > Metazoa > Chordata > Mammalia > Carnivora > Herpestidae > Helogale > Helogale parvula. The sequence continues at coordinate 27,297 of PJEM01013634.1, forward strand.
TGCTGCCTCATCCCTGCACACCATCCTCCCCATGCCGTGGGTGACTGGCTGCATCAGCGTCCTAGAGTCCTCAAGGCGCCCATCCCTCAGTGACCCCTAGACCCTCAGCAAGAGGCTCCTGCCTCCCCCTCATCCTCCTCCCTGGCTCCTCCCTCTGGGGTCCTCCTCTACCTGCTGCAGGGGTGCTGGCTGCCCCCAGGGCTGGTGATTGGACCTGGTGTTCCTGGTCTGTCACTGTTTCCAGTTCTGCACTCCCCTGAGTATCCGGTAACCTCCCTCAATGTCCCCAAGACTCAGTTCATCCCTCACCTCCTCCGGGAAGCCCTCCCTGAAGACCTGTGCACCAGCTGTAAACCTCTAGTGCACCGCCTGGCCCTGGCTGGCTGCCTTTGCATTTCCCAGCCCTGCCCCCACTCCTCAGGGGCGGGGACCCTGTCCTGTCCTCTCAGCACCCGGCCCCCAGCAGGGGCTCAGAACCGGGTGGTGAAACACCTGCCATGTCCCCTCCTCAGCTGAGACCAGTCCCTTCAGACGTGTCCACATGCTTGGCAGTGGGCCTCTGACCTTGTCTCTCGTCTGAATCTTCTCCTCTGTCTCTGAGGGGGAAGCAGGTCCACGCGGACAGGCCGGTGCTGCTCGCCTGCAGGACAGACTGGTGATTGTTGCTCTCACCGTGGGAGTCAACTTGGCTTTTGTGATCCTCATATTTCTGACGTGGCGATGCTGGATTAATGGCAGGTAGAACCTGGAGACTCACGGAGGCAGGTGCACCTCTCCTTCCGGTGCCCCCATATCTCCCTCCTGCTGGGACCATTGTATCCCTTTCTCCTGCATCTTGCTGCTCAGGGAACGTCCCCACAGATGGCTGGTGGGTGTGGGGATGACCGTGGGGATCATGGTTGGGCGGGAGGGGACAGGTTTCCAAGGCTCAGATTCGAGTTAGATCTCTGTGTGACTTAGAACCATTTTCGGGTTTCCAACTCTTAGATGCTGTTAGTACTTCTGAGAAAGCAGGACAGGAGTCTGGAGATGGAAGGGACAAGGTAAGGCCTGGGTCCCCACGTCCCTGTGCCTGGGTGTGAGTTGGCCAAACCCACTCATCTGCAGTTTCCGGTCTCCTGTCTGTTTCCCTTCCAGACCCGCAGTATTAACACGGGTCCAGGCAGTGCTGGGCTGTTGGGGGTCATGGGAGCAGCACCACATCTGTGTGGGTCCCTCTGGGGCCTCTCTGTCCCTCAGCTGTGGCAGGACCCTCTATCCACATTGCAGGGATCGGAGGAACCACATCAGGGACAGGAGACGCCTCTCACTACCGTCTACACTGAGGACCGCTCGCCAGGCCAGGTCGCGTTCATGGTTTATTCAGAAGAAGCAGGGAATCCAGCCTCTGGGGACACCTGTGCTGTGAATGTGAGGCCTGCAGCCCTGGTCCTGCCCCGCCCCCTCTGAGTGCCCTGAGCAGGGGCGGATTTAGCAACATCGGTGAATTTCTGCGGGAACTCGTTGTGCACAAGTCACCAGAGGACACACGTCGTGGTAGATCGAGGGGGACCTGAGTATTTAAATTGGGCCAAACCTGCGTTCCAGTTCCGCTCAGCCTCAGCTCCTTGGCCCCCCTAGACGGACCCCCTCCCCCCACCTGTGGGACATGAATCTGCCAGAGCCTCAGCCTCTGGGACTAAGTCATCAGGAAATCACAAAATCCAGCCTCTACCAGTGTAACATCACACCGCTGTCAGTACGTGCGTTTTCTCTTTGTCTTTCTCTCAAAAATAAATAACCGTTCAAAAATAGATGAAATTATCTAAGAGCTATTATGGAGTTATACTTTTTATTTTAATTGAAACATTTTGTTTCTTACTGTGACTCTGTGACTCCGCCCTCCCCAGGTTCCCACCCGCCCCTCTTGCTCCGTCCCTCCCTGGCCCCCATCCCCTGTGGGTCAGCGCCAGCCCTGTCTCTCCCCAGAGGACTCCACTAAGCTCAGGCGGGAGTCTGGCTGTGCTGAGGCCGCGTCTGCAGTCCTGACCCAACACCCTCCCGTGGCGGCCTGGGGAGCATCTGCCCTTGGAAGCCAGAGTGGACCTGCGGGAAAGGGAATTCTTGCCTCCCGGGGCCCCTCCCCCTCCCCATCTCCTCCCTCAGCTCTGATCATATTTCCACCCAGATCAGGTCACGCCATCCACCACTCACGTCAGCCAAACACCTGCTGTCCCCTTTGCTTCATCGTTTCTACACTCTGGTGTCCACACTGCTGGCAGCCAGTGTGTCCGAAATCGGCCCTCTCTCTGCACGACCTCCTCACTGAACCCCGCGTCCTACCTCGGTGCACGGCCCCAGCTTCCTTCCTGTCTGCAAACCTGCAGGTGCAGAACCTGGTCCAGTCCCTGGTACTGCCTCGTCCCCAGGACCTGCCTGCAGGCTGTGGGCGCCCCCCTCCCGCCTTCAAGGTGTCTGGGAGGCCGACTTGTCAGTAGCATCCAGAAAGAGGATGATGAACTTGAGGACCAAAGATGGAGGCCCTGAGGACATCCCATCCCCAGCTGTGGCATCTCCGGTCCGGGGACACTGGATGTTCTGGACACACAGCACGTTCAGGCTACTCAGTGCCTGATTCTTGCCCCAGGCCAGCCAGGAAGTGTGAGCAAACTGTCACTCTGAGCCCGTTTCCCTGGGCACCCGGGGACTCCCACTGACCTCTGCTCTTCAGGGCTGGTGGTGAGGCAGAGGCCCAGAGAGCCAGGCGGGGTGGGGGCAGGAGAGAGATGGAGGCCCTGAGGGTCATGGGTGGGAGCGAGCCCAGGCTGAGCCCGCCTGCATCGCCCTGTCCTGACTGTCCCTGTGGTCACTGTCCAGCAGGGAGGTGGAGGCTGTCTGGGCCGCCTCTGCCCTCCCAGCAGGGCTGCATGCCTGGTGGGTGCGGCCTGGACCTCCAGTGTAGATAAGGGGTGTGTGGCAGCCACTCCCTCCCCCCCCTCCTGGAAACCCAGTGTGTCCACAGAGCAAGGGGGAGGGGATAGGTCCATGCGGGGCTCACCTGAGGCCCCCAGGGATTGGGTATCTGGCACACAACTTTTTCATCCGGTGCCTCAGTTTCCTATTTCTAGGCTGCTGCAGTTGGGGAGGAACAAAGCCTTGAGTGTGGATGTGTGGGGTGCATGGCACCTTTCCCAGTGGCTTTGGGGGGTTAGGGGACACCTATCACTCTCCCTCAGCCCTGCTCTGCCCTCACCCCTACGCTCTGCCCAATTTCCAGTCTCCCAATGAGCCCCCCAACCCCGCCGTCCCTGCAAACCAGGCTTTCTGCCCTCAGGGCCTTTCCCAGTGCTCAATCAGAGACACACACGGAGACCCGGGCAGCGAGGCTGGGAGCGCCCTGGGCACGGGGTGGGCAGTGGTCAGGGCGCTGGGACAGGGAACCTGAGCCTCAGCCTCAGCAGGTGCAGGGCCTGCAGGGAAGCTGTGCCGGCAGCGCCCCCTGGTGGATGGCGCTGCAGCGGTGGCCGTGGGCTGCCTGGTCCCCGCGCCCTGCCTTCAGGGCCCCAGGGAACGGGTCCTTCCTGGACACTGCAGGACGGACAGCACAGCCTCCCTGCGCCCCAGGCCGGGTCAGCTCCGGTCAGAGTCCGGTCTGAGAAAGGAGTTCCGGAGCCACGGTCTATCCCAGTGCCCGGGCCTGCCCCCTACTTGGTCCCTGGTGTCTCACCTGTCCAGGAGGAGGTGGGGTCAGGGGCCGCTCTGAGGCCCTTCTGGCCCTGGGACCCCGGGTCTCTAGGTCACGATGGAGCTGATGTGGCTCCTGATGCCTCTCTGATCTCAGTCTCCCACCTGTCTTGCCTGGGCTCACGTGTGCTCTGGGCACCTGACCTCTCCCTCCTGGAACAGGACAGGCCAGGTCCTGCCTGAGGCCATGACAGGGCCATCACCTCCCCCAGGCTGGCAGTGTCCCCGGATGTCCTTGGTCACTCCTCACCTCCTGCTCGTCTGTTCTCACAGGTGTCCTTGGTGACGCCTGCTCTGCCCTCCTGGTGTGACCCTGAAGCCACACTCCCAGGTCCTGAGCCTCCCACCTGCTTTTTCTCCAGAGCCCCGCACCCCTTCTGTATTGTGGGCACTGCCCAGGGCCTGTACCCTCCTGAGACAATGAGGGGGGCACAGCCTGTGCCAGGAGCTTCCTGGACATGCCTGTGCACCTGGCCCGGGGCTGGCCCACAGCAGGCGCTCACGGGCAGGTCCTGGAAGGAAGGAGTCTCCCGTCCGGGAGGGTCTGGGCTGGGGGCAGACAGTCCACCCTCAACAGCTCACAGCTGTGCGTCCCTGGGGTCCCGCTGCTGTGACCAGATAGGGCTCCACAGACAGGAGCAGGGTGTCCATGAGCTGCCCTGTGGGGAGAGGGAAGGGGCTGCTGGGACAGCACGGCCCCGCCAGGCCGCCGTCACTCACCGTGTCCTCAAACGGGCACCCGATTTACCCGCATCAGGGATTCTCAGTGTGACCCAGGGGGATGGGGTCTGAGAGAGGCTCCTCCTCATCGGGGGGTGGGGCACGGAGGTCAGATGACCGTGGGAGATGCCACAGACAGACCCTCCCGAGATGCTCACACTGCCTACTCCCGCGGGATCATGGGTAAATGCTTTCATCTGGATTTCACAGCGCGTGTGATCCCGGAATTCTCATCCCTGTCCTGGAGCAGAGATCCTATGAGCCTCCTGCTCAGTTAGCATCTAGGCACCACCTGCTCTGGGCCACGGTCTCTTACAGGACAAGCTTAGTGCTGAGACCAGGCCTTTGTGTCTTTCCGGTCTCTCAACCCTAGTCCCCCCTTCCCGCACTGCCGATGCTTCTCCTCCTGTGTATTCTCCGTGAGACCCTAGACCTTTCAACCGCACCCTCTCCTGGAGGCACCTCCATACTCAGCTCTCACCCCCTTTCCTCACCCCTGCCTGTACGCTGTCTCCACTCACCTGTCCGTCTGCTTATTGCTCCTGCGTGATGGGCATCTTTGCTCCTCAGCACCCGTGCACCTGCTCCTGCCATAGGAGGGCGTTGGGGGACAGGTCCGAGGGCACAGAGGCTGTGGCTGTGGGGCAGGACCAATGGCCCCAAACAGAAGCAGGGGCACAGCTCCCCGTCTGCAGCCTGGAAAGGGGAGTCATCTCCTCGCCGGCTCCGGAAGAAGAGGGCTCGCTACCCATCCGGTTCCCCCTGTTCCGAATCCTTAGTATTTTCTCCCACAGGGTCCTGTCTCACCAAAATGTAGAGGACTCACCACCCCAAATATGAGGGGTTTTCCAAGGGGTCATATTCAGGGACATGTGTAGAAATTCAGAGGAAGGAAATGCAAGACGGTCAGAAACCTGCTGCACAGGTTCTAAGTTACTCGTGTTCTAGAAATAGAAGGCAGCAAGGAGCAGGATGTGTAACTAGTGGGGGCGCCCATGTGATTCCTTCTATGAACCATCAGACTCGGTGTTAGTTCAGCTCCTGATCTCACGATTCCCGTGTTCAAGGCCTGTGTCGGGCTCTGTGCTCACGGTGCAGAGCCTGCGTCGGACTCTGTCTCTCCCGTTCTCTCAGCCCCTCCCCTGCTCCCTCACACAATTCTTTCTCAAACAAACAAACGAGCAAACAAACATAAAAACATTAAAAAATATATGTGTAAGTTTTTCATACCCTGTTCCTCATCACTCACATCTGTGACTAAATCCCAAGGGGGAAAAATGAAAATATTTGCAACATTTTGTGTTCTAACATTGTCTGCGGTGTTCTCTGTTAAAGACCTTCCCAAGTGTGAGAACAATACAGAGAGAGCCTGACACACACCTACAGGGGAAGGAAGTAAAGAAACTCCCAACATAAGCAGCAGGGAGGGGTCAGGACTGGGACACCCCTGGCCCCAGGAGTCTCCCTGTTTCCTTAGGAACCCCAGAGTCGCTGTCCACAGAGTAAGTCCTTGCCGCCTCTCCCCAGCTTGACCTCCGCAGGCAGCACGAACTGGAAGGCTGAGTCGGCCTGTTTGGGGGTTCACACAAAACCAGTTGCAGAGCCCATGGTGGGTCCTCTCTGGCTCCGCCACTCGGCGCTCAGGACCTTCTTCCAGGGAGTCCCGGTGCAGGTGCTCCAGAATCTGCAGAGCAGGTGGGGAGGAGCAGAACAGCACGGCCAGAGGGCTTCCTGGAGGAGGTGACCAGCCCCTGAACACAGCCCTGTGGTGGCGGGGGGGGGGGGGGCACTGCATGCCTGGTCCCCGCTCCTCCCTCCCCAGGATGAGGGCGGTGCTCCATGTGAGGCGGGATCCCCCCACTCTGTCTGCTCTCTCTGCAGAGGGACCTGCTTCCCAGCGTCCTCCTCCCATCGGAGATCAGGCTGGGGGCCTGAACCACGTTTGTTCCCATGTCTGCTGCTCCTTCCCTTCCACGTGTCCCTGTGCACCCACCTGCCCTCGTGGGGTCACCCCATTCCTCCTCGGAGCCACCATCCTGTTGAGAGAAAATGCTTCGGCCCTCTGGACTGAGGCTCCCACAGCCTTCCCTGAGCACATTTCTGCTGCGACCTCCCGCCGGCCTGGGCGCTCCTCTAGGACAAGGACTTAGCTTCCTGTCCCTGCTCCCCTGTGCCGCACACAGTAGGCGCTCAGGACCTGTGTGTGCAGCTGAGCTGATGCAGGAGGGCTTCTGTGCAGAGTCTCTAGCGGCAGTTCTGTTCGCGGCCGCCAGGTGGCGGTGGTGCCTGGCGCGCAGGGCACGGAGGGAGGAGGCTCAGGGAGGCTGGGGGGGCAAAGGTGGGGCTCAGGGGGGCGGGGCGCGGAACTTCTCCCATTGGCCCCAGACCCACCACAGGGCAGAAGGGGGAGATTAGCGCCAGAGACACTGGGAGGGGCGGCAGTTCACAGGGGGCGGCAGTGCAGACATTAAGGTGCAGCCAGTACTCAGGGATTAGGAGCAAACCTGGAAGGCAGGAGCCCAGGGGAGCGGTGGGGGCGGGGTCCTGGTGCAGGAGGCCTATGGGCTGGGGACGAGGGTGGGGATCTGAGACCCAGGACTGTGACAGGGGAGGGTGATCGGGGGCTGGGAGCGGGGTGGGTTCCCTGGGAAAGGGGTATCCCTTGAGGATACTAAGTCTGAGATGCAAGGTCCTGACCCAGGTTCCTGGGGTGAAACAGGCTGGAGGGGAGAGTGGGGTTCCTGCCCCTCCCCCTGAGACAGACCCTGAGAGGAGAGGGCAGATCCTGGGGAGGGAGATGTGATGTACGAGTCCCCTCAGGTGGCAGGTCACTGGAGGCTGGTCACTGGTCCTGAGAGAAGGCGTCGCCCCCTGGAAGGAGCCGGCCTTGCAGGACTGAGGAAAGGCGTCCCCGTGACCCGCACAGCCCGCTGCCCAGTGAGGCCTCTGTCGCCCTGTCCAGCCCTGCCTGCTCCTCTCTCTGGGCCACTTTCTGGGGTGCAGGTGTCCCTGTCAGTGAGGGGGAGAGGCTGTGAGAGGCAGGATGGGCGGTGCGGGGATGCTGTAGAGATCTTCCTGCCTGGACCACCGGGAGCACCTGCTCCCCACCTGGTCCCCTCCTCCCCAGGAGCACTTCCATCCTTCCCTGTCACCCCAGGAGCACCCCCATCCACCTGGTCCCCGCTGGAACATGACCATCACGCCTGTTTTCCACATTCCGGAGCTCTCCCATCCCACACTCCTACCAGGACACCCCCATCCCCCCTCCGCTCCCCCAGAGCTGTCTCAGCTACAGCACCTGCCTGCCTTCCCGTCCTGCTGTAGGACCCTGCGCAAGTCACCTGCCACTGTGCCCCTGAGGTTTCTCCTGAGCCAGAGAGGATGCGCACAGACTGACCTCAAGCCGTTCACGGGGTTAAATGAAAAAACACAGGATTCGGAGTCTGGCATTACGTACTCAGCAATAACAGCTCTAATATAGAGGAATTCTAGGGCCCCAGGGAGGCTCAGTTGGTGAAGCATTTGACTGAGGCTCAGGTCACGTTCTTGGGGTTCATGATTCAAGCCCTGCATGGAGGTCTGTGCTGAGTCTGGAGGCTGCTTGGATTCTTGTCCCCTTTCTCTCTTCCATCCCCTGTTTGCATGAGGTCTCTCTCAAAAGGAAATAAACCTTAAAAAAATTAAGGGGGAAATCTAGGGGTTGTGTCTGGCACAGTCAATGGAGGGTACGACTCTTGACCTGAGGGTGGTGAGTTCGAGCCCCACTCTGGGTGTGGAGCCTACAAAAAAGTAGTCTAAGGTTTACTAGCTTAAATTAAAAAAAAATGATGACACTGGACATAATTGTTCCATGTTCTCTCTGGAAGATAGGTCCTGATGACAAAGACCGTGTTATACACAAGTAATAAAAATTCTAGCAAATGTGTCAGAAAATATCTCCTTCCTCCCTTGTTTCCCCAGCCCCTCTTCTGGAGGGAACCTGTGCATTCTCACAATTCACTGTAGCTGCTGTGTTTCTCAAAGTAACTTTGTATCCACAGTCAAGAGACATCAATACTTCATGTGCCTCTAAGTAACATCATCGTAAAGAAGTATCCTGTGGGCAGGGGGGAGGTGCAGTGGATTCAGTCTCTGACCTTGATCTTTGCCCAGGTCATAATTTCCTGCCTTTTGTGTCTTTCCTAAACATGTTCGCCAGTCCCAAGAACATCTAGATTTCTCCCAAGTTTTCCTGACGTAGTTTCCTGATTCTTCATTTATATGGAGGTCACTGACCCACTGAGTTAATATTTGTGAAGAGTGTGAGCTCTGTGTCTTCGTCTCCCCCGCCCGGTGGACGTCTGGTAGTCCCACCACCGCTTGTTGAAGGGACTGTCTTCGTCCATGGTGTTGCCTGTGTTCCCTTGTCAGAGCGCAGTTCACCGTCTACACGGGGGTCTGTTTCTGGGCTCTCAATCCTGGTGCATGATCTATTTGTCTCTTCTCTCCCCGAATCCATACTGTCTTTATGACTGTAACTTTATCAGAGACCTTTCAAGAGGGTGTCAGCCACCACCTCGGACTCTTCTGCGACGTGGTGTGGGCTCCTCAGGTCATTTTCTCTCCATACAAACTGTGTAGAACCACGTGATCAATCCCTACAACATAACGTTCTGGGATGTGGATTGTGTTTGAGCAAATGCATCGATCAAGTTGGGGAGAATGGATACCAAGAGAATAATGAGCCTTCTTATCCATGAACATGGGCTGTCTCTCCTTGTATTTAGTCTTCTCTGATTTTGTTTAAGAGTGTCTTGTAGTTTTCCACATAAAGATTGTTGTATATTTCATTACATTTATGCCTAAACAGCTCATTTTTTGGTGGCAGTGCAAAGGGCACTGTGTTTTGCACTTAAAATTGTACTTCATCATTGCCGGTGTGTAAGTGAGTAACTGAGTGTTGTGTAGGAACCCAGTGTTTCCTTTCACTGTGTTATCATTCCTCATGAGATCTAAGAATTCTTTGTCTCTTGTTGTGTCACTTCTTCTGGATTTTGTAGATAGAATTCCATATCATTTGTGCACAAAGATTGTTTTATTCCTACCTAGTCAGTATACATCTTATTGAAGGCTCCAGTACAACCCTGAAAAAGCTGGTTACAGGGCCATCCCTGCCTCGTTCCTGGTCTTAGAAGGAGTGCTGCTGGTCTCTCCCGTTACCTGTAATGATCCCTGTGGAGTTTTCGAGATGATGTTTCTCAAGTTAACGAAGTTCCCTTCCACTCCTAGTTTGCTGCGAAGCATTAACATGAGTGAGTGTTGGGCTCAGTCGGTTCTGGCGGTGAAGTGAACTATACAGAAAATTAATTTTGTGGAGGAACACCAGTCAGGTGGTAACGCTCCCCTTCCCAGGTGGACCCCGTCTTCCCCACTTCCTGGTGTTATGTTGTGCCCAAGTTTTTAAAATCGCCCCAAATCACCCCAGAACAAACACCAGAGAGCTAGGGAGATCGAGTCACGCCTGCAAAAGCAAAGGGCCTTTATTTCAAGCTTAAGCTTGGGCTCACCGTCCCCAACCGACTCACTGGCCGCCTGGAGAGAGAGAGCCCCGACCAACAGCAGGGCAGGGCCTTTTATACCTTTTGGGAGAGGCAGTTATAGGAGAGATCCAATCCTTACCCCCCATCAATACTGGCAGGTGTGGGAGCCAGTCACACCATCCAGAGCACTGACCAATCAGAGTGGGCCCAGGACTCCCCACGTGGGGGATGACTAGGCCCGCCTCTAGAGAGGCCAAGGGTTTCAACCGTCCTCCCCCGATTGGGCGCTGCAGGAGTTGTCCCTCCTTAATGCACGCGCCCTTTCAGGAGAAGCCGGCGCCTTCCCCTTTAAGTACAGGGGAAGGCTGGATCGGACCTGCGGCCGGCGGGGGAACGTGGCGGTGTATCGCAACCGGCTCCGGGAAGGCCGGATCAGACCTGCATCCTTACAGTCCCCCCTCTGTCTTGTAACTTGACCCAATCCTGGGTCAACTATGTACATGCTCCTTGACAAATTCTATGAACTTATTATCTAAATGTTAAAAGTGGACCGATGACTCCTCAGGCTTCTGCTGTGCTAGACCAGCCAGCTTCCGGGGTGTGGCTGGAGCAGGGCTGGAGATCTGCGGAGTCAGAGTCTTTTTGAGGATTAGTTCAAGCTGATCATCTGGATCTGGACCACTTCACCAAGTTGAGGGTTCTTCAGAGCTGGCCTTAGCTCCAGAGTGGTGCCTGAAACTTTAATAGGGGCTGAACTTCTTGGTTTATCTGTGAAGTCCACATTTAAGTCGCTTGAAAAGGCGTGACCCCCATTTTAAATATCATCCTCACAGACTAACAAGTCTGAGATCCAGCTACAAATATTCAAAGACAATAGGACTAAAACTCCTTTATCTGAGATAGCCAAATCAAAATTAATGCATTGGTGGAATACTCACTGTGTTTTTGAATTTTAGATGGTTTAAGTAGAGAGAAAAGACAAATGCTCTATATTACAAACAAATAACCTGGATAAGCAAACACAACAACAAGAGTTATAATTTTTAAGTGAGTTATGACCTTTTTCATAGTTTCATAACCTGCGGCGGGAGAGTCTCAGCTTGAGCGGGTTTCTCTCGTCTGGGTGCAACTGCCATTGTAGGGAGAGTTTCGCACCCGATACAGTGCAAAAGGAAGGAGGGCCACCCAGTCTCCGCCAGTCTCTAAGGTCAATTTAGTTAAGGTCTCTTTTAGAGTTCTATTCCTTCTTTCTACCTGTCCTGAACTTTGGGGTCTATATGCACAATGTAATTTCCAATCAGCCCCAATGAACTGTGCGATTCCCTGACTTACCTTAGACCCAAATGCTGGTCCGTTATCTGACCCTATCTGGTAATGAGTTATTCGGGCATTGCTGAGCCACCGGTGAGGTGGTTGTTTTAATACCTTCTCAATTGCATGGGGGGTGGTCACAGCAAGAGTTTGTCCCAGAGTTAATTTGTCGGCGTCCTTAACCAAAGACGCCACTGCAGCCACAATCCTTAAACAGGGGGGGCCATCCAGCTGCTATCGTGTCCAAGCGTTTGGACAAGTAGGCCACAGGCCTTTTCCAGGGTCCCAGCGTCTGGGTTAGCACACCCTTGGCCACCCCTTTACTTTCATCCACAAACAGGTGGAAAGGCCCAGCAATGTCAGGAAGCCCCAGCGCTGGTGCCGACAAGAGAGCTGTTTTCAGAGTTTCAAATGCTTGTTGATGTTCAGGAGTCCATTGAAACTCACTCTTGTCTTTGGTCAGTTCATATAAGTGTTTAGCAATCTCTGCAAAGCCTGGGAACCAGAGGTGGCTGCGATCAGCAGATCACCAACATACTGCAACAATGTAACATCTGGGTTTTCCCTCCGGTACTCACCCAAGTCTTTATGCAGTGCCTCATTGAAGATGGTAGGGGAGTTTTTAAACCCTTGAGGAAGTCGAGTCCATGTCAGCTGCCCGTTAATACCAATATCAGGATCATGCCACTTGAAAGCAAAATATTCTTGACTTTTGGGGGCCAGGGGCAGGCTGAAAAGGGCGTTCTTGAGGTCAAGGACTGTACACCACTGCTTCTCAGGTGGCAGGGAGCTCAGAAGGGTGTACGGGTTCGGGACAGTTGGATGTATATCCACTACCCGTTTGTTAACCTCCCTGAGGTCCTGCACCGGCCTATAGTCGTTAGTACCAGGCTTTCTAACAGGGAGCAAAGGAGTGTTCCAGGCGACTGGCAGACCCTTAAAACGCCCAGGTTAAAAGGCAGTGGATGTGGGGTTTAATCCCCTCCTTGGCTTGTTGAGGCATGGGGTACCGTCTACCTGCAACTGGGTCAGCCCAAGGTTTGAGTTCAACAAATATGGGTGGGCGATGGTTTGCCAGCCCTAGACCCCCGGTTTCAGCCCAGGCTTGTGGGTATTTCCGGAGCCACTGGTCAATGTGAGCATCAGGAGTTAGGGGCTTCTCATATAAGCGGTACTCATCAGCTAGTTGGAGTGAGAGGAC
>PJEM01013635.1:6094-28694 GCA_004023845.1 Helogale parvula
CATGTTAGGAGGCACTCATCCTGCTGCAGGGCCGGGTCAGGTGTAGCACAGGGCCTGGCCTCCTGCTGCGGTGCTGTGTGGTGGCCTGCGGTGGTCGGTGTGGCTGGGTGCCCACTGGCCCCTGAGAGAGAGGCACGGGGTCCCGCCAGGCCCTGGAGTCTCTCGCTGGTCAAGAGGATCCTGGGGTCTGCAAGGACAGAGCGACTTCCATGCTGGGCACCTGCCACGGAGGGATTCCTACGCGTGTCCCTGGATGCTTCTGGGTCCCTGAGCAGGGGTGGGGGCTGCAGCCCAAACTCAGGACAGAGGGACGTGAAGGCCGAGGGGGCTGTGGGGTAAGAAGGAGACGGTGCACAAAGCGGGGGAAGCCGGGTGGGCGGCGGTGATGTTTCCACTGACGACGGCCCTGGAGGTTGGCAGGTGGCAGGCGCCGGCGGGTGGATGTGCTGACTCCGCGCTTCCGTCCCCGTGTCCTCCGTCGCTGCTTATTAACCAGAATCCATTCGAGTCGGCGGGTAACGTTTTAATGTGTCGGCATGTTTCCTCTAATAAAGATTTCACAAGGAGCTGAAGTCAGATCAGATCACATTGTTGATTTTCTTCACTTTTTAAGTGAGCAAGATGCCCAGAGGTGCTGAGGACATGTTTGACAGAGTAACTTCACGAACCTCTGGGCAGAAAACAGGAGAGTACCCAGAGGGCCGTCACAGCCAAGGCCCCGGCCTCGCCAGCAAGGGTCCCCGCGCTCTGTCCGTGGTGACGCGTTCCCACGGCACAAGCCAGGCCTGGGGCCGGGCTGTCCTCCTGCACGGAAGGTGCGTGCCGTTTCCAGCGGGTGCTCGGACCCCCTGCAGATCCATGGGCCCTTGGCACACGGGAGGCCGGGGGCGGGAAGAGAAGCTGCCGCAGGTGTGGGAGCCCAGGGGGCCCCATGACCCCACAGGTGCCTTAGCTCGTGGTGGGGGGGGGGGCACATCTTGGTTTCCAGGGGAAGTAATGGTGAAGATCAGTGACTTTGGCTTTTAGAGCAGTTTTAGATTTACGAAAAACGTGGCAGAAAATACAGGGTCCTTATGTGCCATCATCTCCCCCGGACCATGGTTCCCTGTTACCCACGCCTCTCGTCAGTGCAGAATGGTGGCTGCAGTTCCTGATCGGACGCGACTGTGTGATTATTGATTACAGTTCCGTCAGGGTCACTCTGCTCTAGGGTCTGGGCAAACGGGCGGTGACGCGCGTCCACCAGGAGAGTGATGTGCAGAGTATTCTCACTGTGCTGAAAATCCCGCGTCCGACTGCCCCCTTTCTCCTGAACTGTGGCGACCACTGAACATTTTACTGTCTTCACCGCACTTTCTGGAACGTCACAGTCAGAGTCCCACGGTGTGGAGCCTTTTCACACTGGCTTCTCCCACTTAGTGAGATGAGTTGGGTTTCCCCCTGGCTTTCTGTGGTCTGACACCTCCTTTCTTTTCAGCGCTGAGGAAAACTGCACGGTCTGGACGGACCCCTGCTCATTTATTCATTCACCTGCTGACGGACACGCACCCTTCCCAGTCAACTTTTGGGGGAAGGAACACCAAGATTAAGACAATTGTGCATTTTTAAGGGAAAGAGACTGTGGGTTCTGTGCATTTTTACCTCTGCGAGCCTACGTTTTCCAAGGTGCAATCCAAGTGTGTGGAAAAATCAGAAAAAAGGACGAATTTGTAAACCGCTCTCAGCTTTACTGGGAAGTGTTTATTTGATTCGCTGGTTCGGGCAAACACCCTGGCTTTGGTGAGAGTGCCCGGGGCCGGGGGCGGGGGACGGAGGGACCCCAGGGGCGGGGAGCTGCCCTGCGGAAAACCAGGGAAACGTGCTTACTCTGGCGCCACTGCATACTTCTCTTCAGCTTGTACCTTTCTGTATATTAAATTCACACGTCCTATAGCACCGTGTAAGCATCGTCTGGAGGGACGTTGGGCTGAGCTCTGGCCTCTCTGGTACACACAGCGCAGCCCACTCCTGCGGAGTACTGGGTGCAGTTCCACGGGTGCGTCAGAATCAGAGGCTTTTGGTGCAAAGCGCATCATCACAGCTCCGTCTGGGCGGTGGGATCTGGGGGGAAACACTGTTACTTTAAAAAACCTGGTAACTTGAACATAAGCAGAACTAAGGATCCGTCCACTTTCCCCATCACTATAGACGTTCCGTTATTTTTATGCCCAAATAAAGTGGATGGAAAGTCACTCTTCAGAAAAGCGGGGGCTGCCCCGCACGCAGAGACGCAGGCTCGGCATTTAGGAAGGTGAGCCCAGGCGCACCTGCGGGAGGCCCCGCCCCGCCGGCCGCCGCTCAGCTGTCCCCCAGAGCCGCTGGTGTCTGCGCAGACACCATGCGAAATTCACTTGTGGAAACTTCCAGTCACACTTGGAAAGTTTGCCAGACAGCGTCTCTTCTCGTTTAGTTTTTTTTCCAATTTTTTTCCCCCTGAAACTCCAGCTCTGGGCCCTCGACCCCCTAGTTCGATACCGTTTTTGTTAATAGATCTAATCAGCGGCGTGTTAAACACGAGAGGCCCTTTCTGCCGGCGGTGTTGGGACAAGCGGGCGCCGCCGTAGGTTGCTGGAATAAACAACCCGGACCCATTCAATTACAGGGCTGGGCCCGGCCTTTATCTGGCTGTGACATCACTTCAATCAAAATGTAAAATAATACAATCCAAGAGTTGGGCGAGGCAGAGATAGGACACAGGCGGCTGCACTTAGTCATTTAATGAAGAGAAGAGGAAGGTGGGGTGGCCTCCCCCTGACGCCTCCAGTTCCCAAACTCCATTACCTGCTTTAATATGCTCACAGGAAGCCAGTGCGGGAAATTGTCTATTGCTTTTTATTAGTGGGAGCTGTTATGTAGGATCCAGCCTGCTGCACTGTTGTGGTTTTTCTTTTTTTTTTTTTTTGCTTTGTTCGTTTAATTAACAAAAGCATGAAATCTCCCTATTGGCGGCTTCGATTGCATTTCCCCCTCTGAGCAGTGATTTTATTCATTTCCTTTGTCTCCTTTGAATTTTTTTTTTCACAGTGATGGTTTTCAAGACTCACAAATCAGTGAGAAGAAGAACGTAATTCAAGGGCAAATGCATAGTCTGATCTCTGCTTGGGCGTCCGGAGGACCAGCATGGGGCCCAGGTTTCCCTCCCTCTTCCGAGCCTCCGGAGGGGAGCCCCCTGCTCCGGTGGGGCTGACCCAAACAGCCCCGCTGGCTCCATCCATCGGGCCTGAAAGCAAGAAGGAGAAAAAAGAGGTCACGTCTTTTTCAGGAGCGAAGGGCCACCTGGGGGCTCAGTCCGTTAAGTGTCCGCTTCGGCTCAGGTCATGGTCTCACAGTTCGTGAGTTCGAGCCCCGTGTCAGGCCCTGTGCAGACAGCTCAGAGCCTGGAGCTGCTTCAGATTCTGTGTCTCCCTCTCTCTGCCCCTCCTCCACTTGCTCTCTGCATCTTTCTCAAAATAAATAATAATAAACTTAGAAAAAAAAGAAAGAGGCAGCGAACTTCATCCTAAGTGGAGCTCCCGGAACCCTGGCGTCTGGACGGTGGCCCTTCAGCAGCCCGTTCCCGTTAATCAATGAGTTCATTGCTTTTCCTCGAACTGTATTTAGTTTATGGCATCAGTCATTCTTAAAGGGACATGATCGTTCTGCTTCAGTGTTCTCGACCATCCTGCGCACCAAGCAGACCCCCCGCACGCCCGACTTGAGCTCCGGGGGGGGGCGGGAGCCGAGCCTCCGTGAGCCGACCCGCGGCCCCGCGTGCCTTCCGCAGGAGAGCCTGCTGGGCGGTGGGACTTCGTGCGCCGCTTGCCGCCGGCCTCGGCCTCGGGAAGGGCGCAGAGGGACCGGGAAGGCAGCATCTTCGCGGAGCAGGTGAGACAGCAGCAGGCTCCCTGTGACGCAGGAGCGGAACACGGCGGTGAAGCCGTCAGAAGGTCAAGGTCGGGTCCGTGTGGGGCAGGAGGTTAAGAGGGGTCTTATTGCCCCTGAATCTCCGCCCAAGCCCCGCATGAGGACAGCAGGCCCTCATTCTAGAAGGGCCCGGGCTCCGCTGTCTCCTGTTGTCCCCCCACCACATGGAGGGCAGAAGCTTGGGGGCACTTGGAGGGAGGACTTGTGCATCAGGGGAGCACGGCCACTTTCTGCCTCGTCCCCGACCCCCTGCCAGTGCAGGGCCTGCAGGGAGAGCACCGCCAGGCCCGAGGCGGGTGGACCCCACTCTGAGACAGATCTTAGGAGGCTTTGGGGTGGACTTGAACAGGGACTGCTCCCTGAGAACGCTGAAGGGGGGTGGAGCTTGGCCAGGAAGCCCCAAGGGGGCGCGAGGCTGGAGGGCGCAGCAGGCGGGTGGGGGTGGGGCTCTTCCGCCGGCAGGACAAGGCTGTAGGCGCGGAGCCTCCCAGTGGCAGCGGAAGTGGCACTCGGTGGGCTTGCGCCGTCCTGACGGGCCGCCCCTTCTTCTTGGGGAGACGGGAGGAGGCGGCGTCCTTGAGGACCCGTCCTGCATCCGTGCCCCTCTGCAGGGTGACTTCG
This sequence comes from Helogale parvula, assembly GCA_004023845.1. Lineage (NCBI taxonomy): Eukaryota > Metazoa > Chordata > Mammalia > Carnivora > Herpestidae > Helogale > Helogale parvula. Next base: position 10,658 of record PJEM01013635.1, read on the forward strand.
AAGCCCCCCAGCCAGCGGGGTGTCCCCCACCTCGGGGTGCTGGCTGGCCTTGCTGCTGCTGTGTCTTTGGGCCAACAACGTGGCACAGGTGACACGCTCCTCAGAAGTTTTGAGCCCAAGACTCCCTGGGTGTCGTGGGACCCTGAGAACATCACGGGAACAAGCCCGTCTCGCCGCCCCCATGCTGACAGCTGGCTGAGCCCCAAAGGCACAGACTCCACGGGCCCAGCGTCACAGCCCACGGGCTGCTGGCAGCACAGAGAGCCGAGGGCCCTGGCACAGATCGGCTGCCCCCCCCCCCCACCAGCTGCCGAGCTGTGGGGTGTCGGGCGCTCCTGTGAGGCAGGAATGACCTCAGGGCACAGCCCCTGGGCATCAGGGGCTCCAGGGGCTCCCAGGGACAGCTTCACACCTGCCAATGCAGCCCTGAGGGGACCTGCTGCTGAAGACTGGATGCTGGCTTGTGCTCTGGAAGGGGGTTCCGGGACCACAGACTGACCCTCCCCAGAGCCCAGCCCTGGAGGTTCAGGGTGAGGGCTCCAGGAGGGGGAGCGACAAAGGTCCCTCCCCCACACCTTCCTGCTGCAGGGTCAGGCACAGAGGGTGGGGTCAGAGCTGTGTGTGCTGGGTTCTGGCTGAACCGGGGACGTCTCGCTGTCTGGAGATGAGCGGCCGCTGTCAGGGGGACTGACTGGAGGCCCAGGGCGGGGCCAGCGTCCAGGAAGCCGGAGGTCCGGGTGCAAGGGGCTGCACACTCCGCTGCCCCCACAAACAGCTACGTGGACTACAGCTGAGAGGGGCCAGTGAGGTTCTGAACGTAACTTTGGCCTTCGCTGTCGGGACTTTGAACTTGGGTCAGAGGACTGGGGGCTGCGTTTGGCCCTGGAGGGCTTTGAGGGCAAAGAGACACATAAAACTGGACGTTAGACCCATGAACCCATCACGGGCACAGGCACACCAGCTGGGGGATGCCCGGCCATGGGGAGAAGGCACGACCAGGGACCTGGGGGCGGTCTCTGGCCCGGAGCTGAGGGTGCAGGGAGGGACCAGGGCAGTCTGGAAAGCAGGTGCTAGGGACGCCTTTGCTGTTGTCTTTGGATTTCCATCCTTGGGATAAACAGTGGTGCCTAATACTTGGGATAAACAGTGGTGCCTAATAGAGCCCCAACAGGGAGAAGAACTCAGTGCAGTCTTGCTTTCTGTTCTTAAACAAATTACCCAGTGGTCACTGTTGTGAGTCAAAGTGCCTACAACCTGGGACCTGCCAGCCACCTATGGAGCCACTGGGCCACTGGCGCCGGCCTGTCGTGTGTGGGCGGACGGCACTGCTTTGGGGGAAAGAACAGTAATCAAACGGAAGAACCAAGGAGAGCTGGAAAGAGCCAGGTGCTCCAAGGTGGAGAGCGGTCAGGGGAGTGGGCGCCCGCCAGTGAGGTCTCACTGACGCCCATGGCAGTCCCGCGGGGGCCGTGCCGCGCCTGCGCCGTCCGGACCAGCAGACGCAGCTCCCCGGGCCTCAGGTGCGTGTGCAGAGCCTGCCGTCCGTGCCCACGGCTGTGGCTCTGCGTGGACAAGCGGCGCGGGGTGTGCGGACCTCCCCAGCGGGCCTGTGGACGTCTGACTTCTCAGCAAACTCTCCGCAGATGCTCACTGGCTTCTGCGGGACCCAGTGGCCCTGCCCGGGCCCGGCTGCTCCCGCCTGAGGCTGGAACCCCAGACGCGGCCCCGCGGCAGACCCTTCCCCGCCATGGCTCCCGCACTAGCTGCTTGCAGCACGCCCTGTCTCGCACCCCAGGCCAGCGCCCACCCCCGCCCGCTCCCGGTGCTCACTTGGGCACCAGAGCAGGGCCGGTCCTCTGGTCAGCCAGAGGCCCTCGGCTCAGGGAAGACCCCGCCCCTCCGGGGAGAAACCGCACCCCTGCTGGTTGTGAGCCAGGCCCGCAGCCCGCACCCCACAGCCCTTCCTGTCCCCTCCGTGTGGGGCTCCTTCCTGATGTCCCCTTCCTGCTCCGTCCTGTCTGCTCAAATGTCCCCTCCTCCAAGGAAGACCCCGGGGCTCCTCCTCGCCCCACGTCCCACCCCAGGACGCTGGCCCCAGCCGCTCGCCGAGGATCCGCCCCTCGGACTTGTCTCTCCCCCGTCCACTGCCGTGTGTGCCCGGCGATCCCGGCCCCAGTGTTGCCCCAGGTCTAGGAGTCTGGGAAAAGCAGGGGAGCGACCCTGCCTCCCACCCCGGCTCCCCCCTCCTCCGGAGAGGCTCTTAGACAGCCTGATTCTCCCTGTGAGCACTGCGCCCAAGTCTCCCTGCACCTGCTGGCTCACTTCCTGCCCGGGGACGTAACTGCTTTTCCAAAAGAGGACAGTTTCTCCCTGCGAGGCCGCCGGGCAGGCTCCCCGGACAGTGCGCGGAGCCTCTGCTCCCAGGTTCAAGCTGAGGCGCCTGTCCTGGCCGCGGGCGGGGCTGCCGCCCCCCTCTCCCTCCAATCGTCGCCTCTCCCACGGGCACCCCGTCTTCAACCTCAGGGAGCTAAGTCCAGCCTGGGCGGTCGCACCCTAAGACCATGCCCCGGGGCTAATGCACCCAGGAGAGGACCGCGCAGCTGTTAGGGGCAGGGCCCGGCCTCCATCTGCCGAGGGAGTCTGGCCTGGGGGCCCTTGGGGGCCCCCGCTCTCCTGACCAAACTCCCGCCCGCGTCCCGGCCTAGCGCCGGCTGCCAGGGAGCCATGGCGGGCAGCGCCCGCTCTAGCCGTGAGGGTGGACGTGGCGAGCTGCCCGAGGCGCCCGGGACAGCGTGCCAGCCAGAGGCCGCAGGCGCTGGGGGACTGTGCGCTGTTTGCCGCTCACACAGAAGCATCCGAGTTCTCCGCTGCGGAGCAATGGGCTCCTGAAGGAACTGCTGACAAAGACAAGGGTCCGAGTCTGGACTCAAGACATTGGAACCGGGAAGACCCAAGCAGTTTGCGTCAAAGCGTCCCTGCAGGTGGACCCGCCTTATTCCAAACGTGAGTGTCTTCGGCCCACCTGGGAGATCCCTGTGAACCGCATCCTCGCGGCCGTTCATGGCCAGAAGCAGGGGAGAGACTCAGCTTGGCCGAGGCCTTGGGGGCCCTGCTCGCAGACCCCGTGGGGTCCCCCTGCCCCGTCCTCCCGCCTCGTCCCCCCTGCCCAGCTGCAGGGGCCTCTGGGGCAGACGTTCAAAGGGAGTAACTCGGAAATGTGCAGAAGGCTGATTTCCTCCCAGGACTGTGCTGGGCGGGGGGAATGAGGCGGCCACGGGCCGGGCATCCTCGGGAGGACGAGGCCCTCTCAGTCACGCTGCAGAGAGGCCCGTTTTGGAGCTGCAGGTAGGGTGTAGGGTCGGGTGGAGGGGACACCTTGTTTTCTCAAGGGCCTGGCCCATGGGCACCCAGCACTCAGGACCGGGCGCTAGCAGGCCCTCGGGGGAGCAGGATGGCACCCGGGACCGGGCGGAGGGCAGCTGGGCCCCGGGGGGCTGTGCTCGTGTCACTTCCCGGAGGCCATGAGCCTGAGCGCCTACAAGGCCCCCATGCCCAGCCCTGTCGTGCTGAGATTCCGGCTGCGCCACCCCCAAACTTCTGGGTCCTCGGTTGACTGAGACCCTTCTCCTGGCTCTCCTCACTGTGGGAGGGCTTGTCAGGGAGGTGGACGGAGCCACAGAGGGGGTCCGGCCTGACACAGGGCACGGCAGAGCCTTCCAGAACCTCCCGCTCCCAGAGGCCAGACTGGCTGAAGTCACTGGGTGTCTGTTCCTCGGGGTGCTGGGACTCTGGAAATGAGTTGTGCCGTCCCTGAGCCGCCCAGGCGGGCCATGACAGGACGTGAGGGCGCGGCGGCTCCCCGCCTCCCCGAGGCTGCCCTCCCGATAGGATCTGGTCTCGGAGCTCAGGCGGTGGCTGCTGCAGGTGTCTCCTGTCCCCTCCTGCTCTTCGTGCCCTCGTCTGCGGCCGACTGTCACCTCCCTCGTGGTCTGCCTGGTCCCGCAGACGCCTCTGGTGTCCGGGGGACCCGAGTTCTCTCAGGGTAGGGCCCTTTCCACATCTTCCCGCCCTGGGAGACGCCCTGTCCGAGGTCGCCCACTTCACGAGTGGCGATGCACGACCGCGGAACGCACGGGTGAGGACGTGCAGCCCTCTGGGACACTGAGGCCGGGGGTGGCTGGCGCCTTCCGTGGGCTGTTTTCAGATCCGAGGACGCTTCTCTTTTGCTTTATGTTTCCTTTAAAATTCAGTTTGGGAGCTAAGCAGCAAAGAACATTTGACACGTCAATTATGTCAACGTGTCCCAGAACCTGGAGACGCGGGGGTGGAGGGAAATCCCTCAGCGTTTGGACCCGGCGTCCGCCGCTGTCACCGCGCTCACAGCGGCTCTGCTCACAGCCAGCCGACAGCCCTGAATGACGGGTTTTAAAGTTTGTTTATTTTGAGAGAGACAGAGACAGTGCGAGCCAGGAGCCACAGAGACCTGGGAGAGAACCCCGAGCAGGCGCCACACTGTCAGCACAGAGCCCGACGAGGGGCTCGAGCTCCCCAACCGTGAGATCATGACCTGAGTGGAAACCGAGAGTCAGACGCTCCACCAGGTACCCCACCCTGAGCGATTTCAGAACGTCAGTCTGCGTTTTGAAGTGTCCGCTGTTGGGGCCACTCCGCTCACAGCTGTGGTTTTCTACTCTCTGCAGCGTCAAGTGGCTCCTGCCCTGACCCGTGGTGGGGTCCCTGTGTGTGACAGCCTGGCTCCGGGGCTCACGGCGCGGGAGGCCACACACAGCGGGGGTCACGGACTCTCTGGCACGGGGACCCTATTTCAGGCCGTGACTTGTGTTCTGAGGCTCGGGGGAGTGGACGCTGCTCCAGGCTGGGTTCCGTCAGGACGCTGGACGGGTCTGTGCCCGTGTGTCTGACACGTCACATCTAGCAGGTGGGGGAGGATATCACGTGTCTGGGGAGGAGCCGGGGAAGGGCGCTGTCAGGGGACACACTCAGGCCTTTCTGCTCAGACGTAGCAGAGTGGGCTCGTCTGAGGCTGGTGCTGGACGGACCTGGGCCCTCGCTGTGGGGCTGGTGGGGGGACGCCCTTCCTGTCCGGAAGGGCCCCTAAGGTCTGGAGAACCTCCCAAAGCGGAGGCCCACTTGGCCCGGCTTAGGGAGGCGCCCTGCTGGTGGGAGCTGCCCTCCTGGGCTTCAGCACCAAGGCCCTCTGCAGAGCCTGGCTGGCGGTGCTTTCCCGGCAGGGTCAAGAAATGCCCACTGTGTCCTCGGGTCCTGGGGGATTCCCAGGAATTTCATTTCAGCTCATCCTCACCTTGGGAGGAAGCAGAGGAGGCAGTGTCAGAGGGTCACCATGGGAGGGTTGTCCCTGAGCCTGGGTGGGGGCATCACATGTGGCCGGGTGGGGGGCGGGACCTGGGTGGGGGCGTCACCACGGCCCGGTGGGGGGCGGGGCCTGCACCCCGCCGTGAGCTCTGGGGTCTCCTGAGCTCAGGCACCCAGGTGGAGCCACAGTCCATCAGATGAGATGCCTCATCAGTTAATGTCTCTCCGGAGTGTTTTACTGATCTTGGGTTATTCTCCTTAAGAGTTTTTTGCCCTTTTGTCAAAATGGTAAAACACTCTTTTCTGTGAATTGCTTTCATTTTTCATTTCGGTGGAAGGAAGTGATTGGGGGCTGACTCCCCACTGGGCGTGGCTGGAGGGCCCGCAGACACGGCCTCTGCGGTCTGCTCGCTGCAGTAGAAAGTTTGCGTCTTTTCCAAAGTGCCTGTCTATTTGGGCATCGGCTGATGGTTGCCTGCACACCTGGAGCATCCACACGCGCGTGCAAGCACGCCCATGCACCCCCGTGTGCGCCGCCCCTCTCGCCTAGGAGCCTGCCCGCCAGGCACCCTCCTGAACCCTGTGGGAGGCCGGCGCGCATCTGTCTCCTGGCCCTACCCTCGGAGGGCCTCTGGGCCACAGTCTTATGTGCCGGCCGTGCATGGGGCGTGGGGCTGTGCAACGTCAGCCACACAGCCACACGACTCCTTTCCGAAGGGACGGGCTGCCTTTAAATAAACACGGAAACATAAACAAAGACTTAAACGCCGTGAGAGGATCTCTGCGCTCGTACCATGAACTCAGTGCACAGGAACCACAGAGGACAAAACCATGGATGCTTCCAGAGATCTGCACGCAGGGTGATGGCCCCCGTGGAGTGACGGATTCTGGGATAAACCGAGCTCACGGGCCAGCCTTGTAGCAGATGAGCACCGCTCAGGGGGACAGCAGACACCCGAGGACCCAGGCATCCATCCGCGAGGGGGGCAGGGCTCCCCAGGAGGGGCCTGGCCCTGGGCTCCTGTCTGTGACCGATGCCCTGGAAGGTCCTGAGGCTCAAGTAGCTAATGTTTCAGGAGGCTGAAAAGGCCCCGACATCTCACTGCCCCTCAGAGACTTGCTGTGGCCTGAACGGGCCCCTCACCCCCCACCGTACTCTGGAGCCCTGACCCTGCTGTGGGGACACAGTGAGAGGCTGTGACCCAGCCCTCATGCTGAGCCACACGACCGTGGCCGTAGGGGCCAGACGGACTAAGACAGTATGTTTCCAGACCTCTACATTGAATTCAGGGGGGGAAGAAAATAAAACCTAGTGTTTAGAATTATGATTTTAAAAATAAAACGTGCTAGACACAGTTTTTAACTTTGTCCGGCAGATGCACACGGGGCCCCGACCAGGCCCCTGAGCGCGCCCAGGCTGCAGGGCGGAGCCGTGGAGAAGACAAACATGCGCACCGGCCCGGGTTCCCCCGCCCGCTCTGGCCGCCGCTCGGTGCGGGAGCCCGCGGACACGGCGCGTCCAGCCCGAAGCCTTGAATCCGCACTTCAAGTTTGAACACCCCGAGACGCACGCATTAGACTTCTCCCAGGTCCGGCAGGAACAGCACCCCTGAGGCCCCGGCAGGGGCTGGGTGGGTGGCGCCGACACGGATCCCACTCCTTCGCTAGTCATGGGGCGGAAGGAGAGAAGGTGGATCCGAGTCCCTCCTTCCGTCTTCCCGTCTGCTCCTTCCCTCCCCCTTTTATTTCCTAAACAAGCTAAGAGTTTTTATAATTCATCACCTGGCTGACAGATGAGTTCTGCTAGAGAATATTAGAAAATGTCTCAAATCTCATATATATGCTAATGGTATGCCGAGGCCGGCCGGTGGTGTGCCGGAGTTTTAATCTGTCTTGGCCGGTGTGGAAAGTGCTGGAGACAGTCACTGCACCCGACAATTTATGATCAAACAGCTGAATTGTGAAGGAAGAAGGACATGCAGAAAGGGAGAGTAATTTTCTGATTTAACAGTGTTGTTACTACAAATAAAGAAATCTTGATTTTGACTGCACTCGACATTAAATGAGTTTCCTGTGCCCTGTGCTGAATTTTTCATTTCCAGATCTGTATAAAGTGCCCTGCTTAGATACAAGTGACAGATAAGAAGACGGTTGCATATGGAAATCAAATGTGTATAATAAAGCCGTCTTCTGTTTATTAAATAAACACATGTAGATTACCCCGGTGCAGGACGCACTGATAATTCCTCTTTGTGCCCCCCTTTTTTGCAAGTCACAAAGAATCTTATTTAACAACCATGAACGCTGAGATCTGGGCTCTTCGGTTTATTACCTTCTGGCTGTCCGGGGGGTCGGCGTCTGGAAATTACGGCGAACCCTTTACTTTTTCTCTCCGGTCCCCGCTTCTGGGTATTACGTCAGTACATCATCCTGAGCACCTCGGTAATTTTGGAAGATACACCATTAAGTTGTGTTCTCCTGTAGACATGATCAGAAGGGCCGGCAGGATGGGGACACCAGTCTGCCAAGTGAGGGGAGCGCAGCAAAGTGTCCGTGTGTCAGAGAACAGGCGGGCAGGACATGGGAGCCGGGGCTGAGCAGCCGTGGGCCACGCCCAGCTCCCCACAAGCTGTCGTCGGGGTGGACTCCCCGTCAGTGCGCCCGGGGGACCCGATGGGTCGTTTGGGCTGAAGGAACAGGAGAGGCTGTGTCCCGGCCACAGACCTGAGAAGGACTTGGAGGCCCGTGGGGGTGGCGGGGGGAGGGGCCAGCGTGTGGGCCCAAGTCCTCACTCTCCTAAGAGATCTCACATCAGGGAAGACGTGCTGAGTTTCCATATTCCTGGGTTGGCTGAGTGATGTTTTCTAGATGTTTCAAAGCTAGGATCCAAGTCGGGTTAAGTTGGGGTTCAAGTGAGGGCCAAAATGGGGCATAAAAATACGAAGTCCTTCAGTTTTCTTCAAGTTTCAATGTAAACCTAGATTCTCAAGCATAGAAAGGGAATAATAAAAGTAACCTTTATTTCTTCTTACACTGTTATCAGCTTTAAAAAATTTTATTTATCATCTTTCCATCATCCGTCATCTGATTTATCTTCTATCATGTCTCTACGCATATCTATCATCCATCTATCATCGGCCTGTCTACGTTTCTATCTATCTATCTATCTATCTATCTATCTATCTATCTATCTATCTATGTATCATGTATCTGTCATCCATCATCTATCTGACCTCTATCATCTGTTTTACTTAGCTCACTTTATTTTCTTTCTTATCTTGAACATCTACTACCTGGCTGTTCTCTAAGCCGCTGGATGCGGAGAGCAGCAGGTCACATATTTATGGGCATGGGGATCCCTTCTGTCACCCCAAGGTCTGGTCGTAGGCTGAATCCGTCCTAGGCGGCCCTTCTTAGGAGACGGCTCTGTCCTCTGCAGCTCTAGGGTCCTCAGCAATGTGCGGAGACACTGTCGATTGCCTAAACCCAGGGAGGCAACCAAAGGGTCGCTGCTGGCGTCTGGTGGGTCGGATCGGGACTGGGGACGCTGCTGAACACCGGCTGGCACAGGTTGGCCCATGACAGGAGAGTCAGCGCCACTCCGCAAGGGCGCTGGGCGGGTGCAGAGCCTGGACAGACAGTGTAGGATGTGGTCAGATGGAGAGGTGACAGGCCTGACCCAGCAGGTCAGAGACGCACGATCTGGACCCCACGCCCCGTCAGTTGTGCGAGTGTGGGAGACCGTTCCCTGTTCACCTTCTAGCTCTGTGCCAGCGATCACACGTGACAGGGGCATTTTCTGCTCTGTTCCCTCGTTAGAGAAACACACGTCCTCAGACCGGTGCTGGGACCTGACACTGGGGCTGGAAACGGCACTGCCCTGCTGTGGGGCGGCGAGCGCAGCGAGAGTCCAGCCCACGTGGCCGGCTTGCCGCCACGGTGGCCGGTGTGGACCCCGTTCAGCCAGGTCACACTGCGATGACGACTGCGTGTTTCAGGGCCCTAATCAGCCACCCAGCTGAGAGCACCTTGAGACGATGCCGTAGTGTTTTCAAGTCTGTGTCTAAGTTCCGGTCAGTGAACACGCGGTGTGACACCAGCTCTGTGGGCCAGGGTGGTGGCGGGGCGTTTCCACGTGCACGGGGCTCATCACAGCGCTCACTGACCCCCAGTGCCGGTTCCCCCGTCCCTCCGCCCCTCCTCGCCGGTGACCATCGGGGTGTCTCCATAGTTAGGAGCCTGTTTTTTGTCTCTTTCTCTGTTCATTTTCCCTTTGCTTGCTTGTTCTGCTTCTTCTACATATGAGTGAAATCATATGGTATTTGTCTTTCAATGACTGACTTACTTCGGTTAGCAAAATACACTCTAGTTCCATCCTTGTTGTTGCAAATGGCAAGATTCCACTCTTTTTGATGGCTGAGTGGTATTCCACCGTGTGTGTGTGTGTGTGTGTGTGTGTGTGTGTGTGTGTGTACCACATCTACTTCATTCACTCAGCACCTGGGCTTCCAAATCTTGGACATTACAAATAATGCACCAAGAGTGCAAGAGGGCTTCTCTATCCACACCCTTGCCAACATCGTTGTTTCTTCAGTTGTTAATTTTAGCCACTCTGACTGGCATGAGGTGGTATCTCAGTGCGGCTTTGATGTGTATTTCCCTGATGATGAGTGATGTTGAGCATCGTTTCATGTGTCTGTTGGCCATCTGAATGCCTTTTTTGGAGAAATATCTGTTCACATCTTCTGCACATTTTTTAATGGTGTAATTTGTTTCTTCGGTGTTGACTTTGATTAGAGATTTTGGATACTAACCCTTGTTCACTATGTCATTTGCAGATATCTCCTCCCATTCCATCAGTTCCTTTGGGCTTTGTTGATTGTGTCCTTTGCTGTGCAGAAGCTTCCATCTAGATGAGGTCCCAACAGTTCATTTTTGCTTTTCTCCCCCTTGGCTCCAGAGACGTGTCTAGTAAGAACTTTCTCTGGCCATGGTCAAAAAGATTATTGCCTGTGTTCTCTTCTAGGATTTGATGGTTTCCTGTGTCACATTTAGGTCTTTCATCCACTTTGAGTTTATTTTTGTGTGTAGTGTAAGAAAGTGGTCCAGGCTCATTCTTCCGCATGCCACTGTCCTGTTTTCCAACACCATTTGCTAAAGAGACTGTCATTTTTCCATCGGATATTCTTTCCTGCTTTGTCGAAGATGAGTCGACCATGTAGCTGAGGGTTCATATCTGGGTTTTCTATTCTGTTCCGTTGATCCATGCGTCTGTCTTTGTGTCGGCACTGTACAGTTTTCACGACGCTAGCTCTGTGACGTAGCTCGAAATCTGGACTTGTCATGCCTCCAGCTTGGCTCTTCTTTTTCAGGATTGCTTTGGTTTTTCAGGGTCTTCTGTGGTTGCATATGATTTTAGGACCATTTGTTCTAACTCTAAAAAATGCTGGTGGTGTTTTGATAGGGATTGCACTAACTGTGTAGGCTGCTTGGGGAGTAGAGACAGTTTAACAATGTTTGTTCTTCTAACCCATGAGCGTGGAATGTTTTTCCATTTCTGTGTGTCATCTTCAATGTCTTTCATCAATGTTTTATATTTTTCAGAGTACAGGTCCTTCACCTCTTACTTAGGTTTAAAATTATTTTTTAATATTTATTTATTTTTGAGACACAGAGAGGTACCCCATGAGCAGGGGAGGGGCAGAGAGAGACACACACAGAATCCAAAGCAGGTTCCAGGCTCTGAGCTGCCAGCACAGAGCCCAACACTGGGGTCCAATTCATGAGATGTGAGATCATGACCTGAGCAGAAGTTGGACGCCCAACTATCTGAGCTACCCAGGCGCCCCAGTTTTTTAAAATAAATGTATATTCATAACTTTTATTTACTTTTTAAAGTTTATTTATTGACTGAGAGAGGAGAGAGAGAGAGAGAGCGAGACAAAGAGGGGCAGAGAGCGGGAGAGAGAATCCCAAGCAGGCTCTGCACGGCCAGCATGGATCCTGATGTGTGGCTTGAACTCATGAACCGTGAGATCATGACCTGAGCTGAAATCGAGAATTGGATGCTTAACCAGCAGAGTCACCTAGGTGCCCCACCTCCTGGTTAGGGTTATTTCTAGGTGCACTGACAACGGGCTTGGTTCCTCAATTTCTCTTTCTGCTGCTTCATTGTTGGTGTACAGAAGAGAAGACCTTGTAATTTTTGGTTGCATCACTTTATGCTCCCTTTGCATCTTCATTTCACATCCATTTTATAAGCTATTTATTCAAGGAAACCCCATTCTTATTGTACGGCTCTAATGAGGTGCTAGAGGCATTTGCAGTGTTAGCTTTTATTTTTGAAGAAAGAAGAAATTGCTTCTTAAATGTACAAAGTGAAGCCGCAGCGACACGCCGGAGCGGGTCCCCAGAGCAGGCTGGGTGTCCGCCGGGGGCGGTGCGCATGCTTATTTTAGAAATGCCTCTTTGTTTCCGAGCCAGGGAAGCGCTGCTGAGGGCATCAAAATAGATCTCCTGTTTACTATTTCGGTACGAGGGTGTGGCTTTTCTGCTGCACATTCCTGTCTTGCCAGCGTCCACTGGCTTGTGAAACGTAGGGCTGCGGGGGAGGGGGAGAGGCAGAGGGGACACATTTCCCCACCAACTTCTGGCTTTGAAGTTCCTCTGCGATCCTGGGAAGCTTTCGCCGGTGGCTTCCCTCTGTCCAGACGCCCCGCATGACCATCTCGTGCTTGTCTTTTTCTTGGGTCTGTAACCCCATTGGAACGTGGGGCGGAGCCGGTCCAGGGCGCCCCGGTTCCCTGCGGACAGCACTCCATTCTGAGATGGAAACTTTCAGAAAGAGACGCACTTTCCCCTGCTTGTGTGTGCAGACAATGACGGGGGACCTAGAGCTCAGCTGTTTCTTCCTCCAGTTCCTCCCAGGTGGCCTTCCGGCCGACGGACTTCAAAATGAGGAGGGACAGGAGGGTGGCAGGGGGCGCACCCGCACTGGGAGGCCCCCGCCCCCCACCCAGGGTGGGCGGCCATCCCCCTGCATCAGCACCGCGGCTGAAGGACAGCTCCCTGTTTCACAGCATGAAACTCTTCCAGGAGGGCACCCTGCCTCCCTTCCTCTTGGAACGTTCTGGCATTCACCTGCAGATGCTGTCTGGTCCAGAGGCTGCGATGGCCATGGGAAGGAGCTCCGCCAAGGCGTGCACCGCCCTCACCCTCGCGTGCACACCGGCCGGCAGTGCCCAGGACACTAGTGGGCGGTGTGCCAGACACCCTGGCAGCCACACCCCGAGCTTCCTTTCCCCCTTCCTTCTTCTGTTTCAGTGAACGCACCATTCATTTTTGTTTTAGAAGTAGCATTTCTTGACCATTTAGAGACCCAAGGGAAGCATACAGATAAAATAAGAACACAGTAAGATTGTTATCAGGGTAAATCCCAATTCTCTTCTATTTTCTCTATAAAATAAACACAGACATTATCAAAGTTAGAATGCACTCAAGCGAATGCTTGTGTATCACATTTTAGTTAACATGAACATAGTGCTGTGTTCTTGCTTCCTGGTACCTAAATCATTACATGTCCCTTAATGGCTAGAATGTTCCGGTAATTTGCTTAGCTGCCTCCACATTCTCGTTTGTGATCAGCTTTCTCTCTGACGATGAGGGCGTGTGGTGCCCACTTGCGAGCCCTCGGCCCCGCCTGGCCCCGCTTGTGAGGCCTTGAGACCCTGGAGGAGGCCCCGGAACGGAGACCGCGAGTCACCGTCCGGGTCGTTGGAGACCTGAGGGCGTCCCTCCCCTCTGGGGGCCTCCCCGCCCCAGCTGAGTGCCCACCCCAGCCCCGGGAGGCGGGCAAGGTGCTGTGCGGCCCTGCAGCTGCAGCGGGGAGACCGCACCCTGGAGGGCGGAGAAGGAACTGCACCTGCCGCGCCGGCCATGCCACGGAGGGGCCGCGGCCGCCCTTCTCTGGCACCTGCTTCCCTGAGCACCACCTGGCCCTGCTCCTCCTCTGCTTTGGGATCTACGTGCGAACCTTCTGGGGCATTCTGGACTGGCTGCCTCCGCCATGCCTGCTGGGCCCAGCCTCATGCTCAAGGCTCCGAACCCACCCGTGCCCATACTGACCTTTCTGGCTTCCCTTACAAGGACACTGAGAGGGGGTGTGCTCCCCGCGCCCCAAGTCATGCCTCAGCAAAAACAAAAGCAGTAAGATCAGATCCACCCACAGCCTCTTGTTGGAGAGCTCTGTGCTGGGGAGAAAGCATGTCCCGCTGCTCCCACGAGGTCTGGGGCCACTGGGAGCTCCGGAGTGACCCCGTGGATGTGCACGCAGGCCGAGCATGCAGCCGCTCCCGCATCGACGAGTCCAGCCTTGATCCCTCCTCCAGAAACAGGCATTTCTAGACTCAGCGTCTTCCCACGTCCCCAAGCAAACTTGTGGTTCCCCCAAACCTGTTCTGTCTCTTGTTTTTTTTTTTTAATGTTTTATTTATTTTTGATACAGAGAGAGACAGAGCATGAGAGGGGGAGGGTCAGAGAGAGGAGGAGACACAGAACCGGAAGCAGGCTCCAGGCTCTGAGCTAGCTGTCAGCACAGAGCCTGATTCGGGGCTCGAACCCACGAACCTGAGATCTGACCTGAGCCGAAGTCGGAGGCTCAACCGACTGAGCCACCCAGGCGCCCCCTGTTCAGTCTCTTGTGCTGATCGTTTTGCTCAGTGAAAGGAGCGCCCACAGCACGTCACGAGTGCAGCCGGCCCTCGGATCCCGTCTCCCGTGCCCCCACCACGCCATCTTCTTACGCCCCTTTCCGAGGTTGCTCACCCCCTCGGCCCTGAGCCCCTGGTGGCCCTCTGAGCTGTCACCTGGATCCCGTGCTCCACCGGGTGTACGTGCTCCTGCGTGTTCCCACTCACGTGATTCTGAGTCCCGTTTCACATCCTTCCTGACATCTTCCCTCCCAGGAGGACTGCACGCACAGTCACGCGGGGCCTGGACAGGAAGCCTGGCCGGCCGGCCGCCGGGCACCACCTGCCCCTCGCACTCTGGTGGTTTGGACGGGACATGCCCGCCATGCGGGGCAGGGCGTTCTCCCTCCAGCCCCGGCCAGGAGCTCCCAGTCCCTGTGACACACAGTGTCCCCCACATTTCCAAATGCCCAGTGGGGCTGTTACGCAATTGAAAACCAGTGGGGTCACATTTAAGGATCTCCTTCTATCTATCTATCTATCTATCTATCTATCTATCATCTCTCTGTTCATCGAGAGAGAAAGGTTTTTGGGAACTGGGCTCACACCCTGAGGCCAGAATACAAAATCTGCAGGGTGGACAGCGGACAGGAACCCCAGGGAAGGGCTGCAGTGTTCACAGGCCGTCTGCTGGCAGAGTCCTTTCTGCACGGGGAGGTCAGCTTCTGTTCTATCCAGGCCTTCAACTGATTAGATGAGGCCCACCCATCAGGGTAGGGAAGGGACTGCTTTACTCGAAGCTCACCACTTTCGGTGTTAACCTCATCCAAACAGCATCTTCACAGAAACACCCACAATAACGTTTGACCCAATATCTGGGGGCGGTGGCCCAGGCGAGGTGGCCCAGAGTAACCTGTCATAAGAAGCCTGGGACACGTGCCAGGGGGTAGGCAGTGCTTGAACACACACTCGCGTCCTTGTTGCTGAGGGACGGGCAGCTCACTGCCGGAACTGCTCAAAGCCCTTCTGCACCTTCTACACTCCCGGCCTCGTGGGTAACGGGAGCCGCACTGCCGCGGCCCAACGGTGAGCCGGGCAGGCGTGGGGAGTGAGCTGTGCTGGTGGCCCCTGGGAGGACTCCAGAGGTCACTTGGGAGGATGGTACCAGATCGAAAGTGATGCGTGTCCCGCAGGAAGACGGATCCCCAGGTTACTTGTTCCTGGGTTTTCTGGACACCTTGTCCTGTTACAGCATTTTTCTAAGGTGTGACCTTTAAATTTTTTTTTTAAATTTTTTGAGAGACAAAGAGAGAGACAGAGCATGAACAGGGGAGGAGCAGAGAGAGGGAGACACAGAATCCAAAGCAGCTCCACGCTCTGAGCTGTCAGCACCGAGCCCGATGCGGGGTTCCAACACCTGAACCGTGAGATCATGGCCTGAGCCGAAGTCGGACGCTTAACTGACTGAGCCCCGGGCGCCCCTCTAAGGTGCGATTTGTCACTGCTTCAAGGGGGAAAGAACTCTGTTTGATGCAGTGCTCCGCAGTGGTAGCTGTCCCTCCCCCGGCAGCTGGAGCAGGCACACGGACACCCCGCATCGGGCGGGCCTGTTTCCCGTGGAAACCGCTGTCCTCATTTCCTGGGGTGGCAGCCGCGTGTCCGGGTCATCAGGGCCCCACGGGACCTGCCGAAGAGGGCAGGCCCCTCCCCACCGCTGCAGGAGGGGCGGAAACGCCCTGGGTTAAGTGTCATTGATTCCAGAGCAGTGGCTTCTTTCTTGGCGGTGACGAGTTTCCAGCTGGTTCCCACTGAATTACTTCTAGTTGTTCAGTGTCTGAGGTTTGGGCAGGAATAACGGCCTGGGAGGGAGTCGGTGCGCTCTCGCCGGGCAGCCACGCTCGGGCAGGCGCTTGCCCGAGTCTCTGGGGAAGGGTCTGACTGGAGGTCTTCCTGTGGTTCCCTGCAGCTGGCGGCGAGGGGGTGGCCGGGCGGACAGAGCGCTCTGACCCCCGCTCTCCATGGTGGGCGAGGAGGCGGCGGTCGAGGACCCCCAGCTTTGCGTGGGTGGGGGAGGCTGCGTCCCGGGTCCCCGGTGAGTCTGGAGCCCTCGGGTTTGTGGGGTGAGCTGGAGGGCACGGGCCACCCCGCTGCTCCCTTGGCTGCAGACCCCCAAATCGCAGACAGACCCGAGTCGCGAACGGACGACGGCGCCGAGGAGCCGGCTCGCAGACCCTCGCGTGCTGTCTGGCTTGGTTCTCAGTCTCTGCTTCCTTCAGATTGTGTGTTGGTCCCACCTACCCATGCTCAGGGATGTAGGGGTGCATTCTCCCATCTTCGCTCTCCCCGGGGGGCCGGGGGCGCCTCTCAGGGGTCGCCTTCCACTGGGCTCGGGGGGAGCAGACCCCTTTGCTGTCGAGGAAGCCAGTCTGTGGCCGTCCACGCGGCAGGGGTCGTGGCTGTGGCCCGTCTGCCCACACGGCTGTGGGAGATCCTGTGTGCAGGGAGGCTGTCCGGGGGGCTTGGACAGCAGTGTAGACGTCAGTCAGCGTCAGGGTCAGGGGACTGCGTCCGGTCAGGGCGGGTCTGTGGTCACCTCCTGCAAGCGACCCCTCTCTACCTGAGCTCAGAGCAGCAGCCGTGCACCAGAACCTAAGGCAGAGCGGAAAGCACGTGACAAAGCACCCCTGGCGTGTCCATCCACGCAGGGACGAAGGGAGAGACAACAGCCGTTTCGGAAAATGGTTGGGCAGGTGGTTTGGGGTTGACTGCTCCTAGATGGAAATGGAGGGTGTCTCCCCGCGGGGGTCCCACCAGGCGTGGTTTACAGGTGACCCCTCGATCTGCACCCCACAACTTAAACGGGCCGTCCCGCTGTGCACAGCTCGGCGCCCCGCTGGGCCGGGTCCTGGGCCCCCGAGGGCTGCAGACGCTCTGCTCGGTGCACGGGAGCCGGGAGGGAGGGTCCGCGCACAGGACACAAAGCTTGAAGCAGGGAAGGCCGGGCCGGGGAGGCAGGCTGGCCACGTGCTGGCTCTCACCCCTGCGCGCCTCGGGGACATGCTGTCTGAAACTTTAATCTGCTGTAAACATCTACTGTCTCTTTTATTGGTTTTAAATCCAGTCATGATTACGTTAAACTTCTCTGCAGCTAATCCTGTCTCCCCCCGAATTTCACAAAGTCAGCTGGAGAGACGCCTGGCACAGAATCTCATTTGATTTCAGGGAGAAGGCAAGGTTGGCAAAGCGGGAAAAGTCCGTGAGGTGTGGAGTCCTGTCTCCTTTCCTTACCTGTGTGGCTGCCTCGCCCGGCCCAGGACGGCGTGCCCCCGAGGCCCCCGGGTGCCTGGTCTGTGTCCCCGGCCCCGTGTCTGGGGAGTGGACCCCGTCCCTGCTGCTGGAAGGAATGACCTCACTGAACCTCGGACACGTTTCCCCCTGGGCCCCCGAATCTGAGACCTGCTCTTTGTCACTCATTTGTTCAGCAGCGGCTGTTGTGGGACTTGAAACCTGGAAAGATAATAGTCATTACTGATCTATTATCATTAATCACTCGGAAGATGGAGATTCCCAAATGCTTCCCACAGACACATCCAGTCCAGGGGCGCTGGGGGGGCTTGGTTGGCCGAGTGTCGGCTCAGGCCATGATCTCAGCCCCACGTCGGGCTCTGGGCTGATGGGATCCTCGCTCTCTCTCCCTCTCTCTGTGCCCCTCCCTCGCTCATACTCTATCTCTCAAAATAAATAAATAAGATTTAAAAAAGAGAAACATCCAGTCCAAACTTTGAAGCTGGGTTGCCGTGTCCCCTCTGGGCGTCGCCCAGTCTCCGTGAGCACTGCTGTCCAGTTAGCTCGTCCCTCTTGTCCAAGGTCGCATGGAGCCGGGAGGGTCCAGAGGCCATGATGCTGAGACCCTCGTCTCACAGGTGGGAGCCCGAAGAGTGGATGGGTGCACAGTGGGGTTCGTGGCCAAGTCAGACGACACCTGACGTCTCCTGGCTGTTGGTCAAGTGTCTCCC